>JAQBSW010003698.1:0-79044 GCA_029291075.1 Eudiplozoon nipponicum
GATATTGATAAACACCATCCCTATTAAATCGAGCCAGTCACAGAATATCAAAAATATTTATATGTACAAATTATGCGCTGGACATTGATTATTCATTCTTGAGTCAAGAAGAGAACCTGCAGTGTTGAACACAATATCATCATCAGCTAATAATATATGTACATGCTTTACCAAGACTTGTGTTTTCTGCGTATGTTACGATCAAGAATTCCATATAAATCAAAGGGTGAAAGAAAAATTCACTTTCTATTTTTCGTAATTTTGTAATTTCCACTTACGAAAATGTGGTCATCAACGTATTTTCACTGATTTATGCTTAGGTGTATGTATCAAATTATGTATTGGATACTAATTCAGATGCTTCCACACTTCGGCTAACCCGGTGAAACTTTGAATGAATTATAAATCCGAAATTAATTTTTTACTTGAATAATATTTCACATGACCTGTAAACCTAAAAATAGCTCTAAAGTTAGGAAGAATGGAAAAAATTGACCTCAATTAAGGCGAAGCGTTGTCATGTTAGTCCTTCAATAAACAAATCCTTTTTTTTGTCTATGTAATGGTCGGTTATGTTCCTATTTGCGCATAATTTGCACACTATTTAATTGATTTCCGATCCCACTTTAGACCAATTCGTTTTTTAATGATGAAATTGACGGATTCTCCCTGAAAAATTAAATATTGTTAATATTCGAGTGGCGAATTAAATACGCGACAATTACTTGGTGACAGTCGTTTTCTTTCACTTCTATTCGGAACATATTTATTGGCAAAACAAAACATTAACTATTTTCGATTAATTTCTTTATTAATAGTTTACCGTAACATTTGCTATGTTATCGATTGGAATGCTTCTTTGTTGCAATTAATTTCGTTGACTCGATGCAAACAGGTGCTATACATTTAAATTTTGCGTGATGCCGAAGAATTCTTTATTAAACTTTATGGGTTTTTTTGTCCAGATGTCTTTAACTTTTTCAGTATCGTTCCGCTTACTCTTTCAATCAATTGCTGTTTCATTGTATATTCTATCAAACAACTCTTATTCTATCCCATTTTCAGTTTGAAATGACTGTTTATCCTTTTCCAGGGCTATATTTCTGTGCGTTTCTATTCAAATTCACTTTTCTTTTCGTGTTCCCGACAGGTTTACTAAAACAGTACGATGTCATTTAAACTAGTGTTTAGGTTTCGCTGACATTCGATTCTAACAAGCATTTGACATTGCCTTGTTTCATAATGCATGAAGTTCATAGAAATTCATTTCCTCATTGCATTTTAAGTGATTTTCTGCATAATTAATCTGTTCCCTTTTTGTTTCACCAGATTAACAAGTAAAATAACCAAATCCCTCAATCAACTGGCTATCCTTGTAACATTAAATCAAACATACATGCATCAAATTACGTTTTCTCAAGCACGTAGCCTTTGCTAACATATCAGTAAACTTTTTTCATTTATTGTTTTAGAATCCAACCTATATATTGTTTGAAAGTATTTTTTCTTCAAAATGTGTCAAAATAAAATTGTATTTGTCTTTAATTCGTGCAAATAGGATATATACTCGCATCAAACACACGCAGTTTAAAATAATCTAAATTATGCTACATATACTAAAAAGTCTATTTTCAGAGACTAACAAAAAGGACGATTGGATACATATTCTATAAAATTGAAACCATTTCGCAAATTAAGTACCGTCAATCAGCTACGGCTGTGCTGTTCAAAAAATCAATTTAGAAACTCTCACTTATTTGGGAAATTGCCGGAAATTTTTTTCACTAAAGCCAATGCTGCGTGGAATGCATATTATTCTCATTAACTTAAACGTGTTGATTACAAACAGATTTCATATTCATTACGTCGCCACGGAGAAAGGCAAATATACTGGCGCATCTCATAATGACTGTTTTTACTTTTTGGAGAAACTTTTCTCAGTTTATGCTTAATATTTAGTCATATAGCAAATTAGAAAATATTATTTAATCAAATGTTGTCTTCTATTAATTACAACCATTTATGACTTTAAAGTTTATAGAGCACACTGGAGTTTGGAAATGTTTTAAAATGTCAAGGAATTATTTTCTTACTAGCGTTCTACATTCACTTATTTTCATTTATTAAACAATCAATTATTTCCAGTTTAGTGAGGACATTTAATTAAGCTAGGTTTTCGGCTTACAAAAACTGCTGATTTTATTCTAGTTAATGAGATGCCCCAAACGACTTTGAACACTTTAAGTTTCAATTAAGATCTCGGAGTACGCCGAAAGACCAACCTACAAGAAAAAAACCTTTCATTATACAAGGTCTAGGAGTTCAGCATTGCTATTTTTACCTACTATGATATATACTGCTTCTGATTATAATGTGGACTGTTCTATTTGTTTGTGTTTCTAAACATAACTACATAACGTCTATTACGAAACATAAATAAGAAATTATTTATGCGGTTAAAGATAAATTTAAAAAAAATTATTTACCGTCTTAAGTTAAAAACTAATTCTATTTTATTAAACCACTTCCATGTTATATTAATTTAAATCTTGAATTCTTTTATCTCACGTCAGCAAATATTAAATTAATAAGAGATAAATTCATCGATATTCGAGTAAAAGAGAGCTTACCTTCATCTGTTTTGATTTTTTGTATCGTAGAATTTCGGCAATCATTCATAATTTCGCGTTTTCCTTGAGTTAACTTGAATTGTTGCAAAGCTCTGATTAAAAATATAATCTAAATTTTCTTACAACGTGCCATTTATATTTATGAAATAATTTCCTAATTCACATTGTTGATTATAAAACAAAAATAAGTGACGGTATGACACTAATCTTAGTTTCTAAAACTATGGAGATGTTTCGTTTTAGAATTATAATATGAAACACTCAAAAAACTGTTGTGTGTTCATTAACCAAATAACAAACATTTATTCGTTACGTTTCCTCTTGTAACTAGAATTATCAAATAAATAAATCTATGAAACTGTGCACTGTCTATTATAACATATTATTGTATCGTGTTTCGAAATTCTCTGAAGGCAACACTGATGCGAATTTCCTTTACATTCATTTTGAATTTATTAAAACAATGTTCCGTTAAAATTATCCGTCAAATCTGTCGGCAAGTTATTGCGTATTTCATTGTAAAAAATAAGAATGATTTCCGCCACAAAAATTTATGATGATCAAAAAAGTACGAAGCCCAATAATACGTGCTTGTAAACGTATTTTCAATGCTGTCCAATTAATAGAATAAAGTTGTACAGGTGTTTATTTTACGTCGGAAAACATGATTTATAAGTGTTTTTATGTCACCATAGCAAACAATTATGCAAAATTATAAAACAAGTAGTGAAAGCTACTAAAACTATGTGCTCATAGCTCATTCAAGAATTTCCATTCGATGGTTTCTTTTAAGTGTCAACTTATCAACCATTTAGATAGGAAGACCCGTTTCTGATTTTCCGCACCTAATTTTCCTTTGTTGTTTGACCATTTTAATTCAAATTGTTCTCAAGTTCCGTGAATTCAAATAAAAGGTTGAAAAGTGACAGTAAGACAGTATTTCATGTTTAATCGACGGGTTAATTGCAATTTAAATTTCACTTTTCTTAAATTTGCAAACTTAAATAAAAAATATTACAGTTAGATACTGTTTTTGGCGGAGAATTAATATATATCCAATTATGTATTAGGTGGTGCGCACTTAGCAACGAATTACTACAAATATGACCAGAAGTATTAACCAAAGACAGCATGAACGGATAATATACTCTCGTACACATTCTTTTCGTGCTTACTGGCGACTCAACTGCAGGAGACAGTATTACGCTCTCCACTTAATATATGTTTTAGTGAGAAATGTGGGAAAAAAAGACTGTACTATCTCCTATACGTACCATTTAGAGACTTGGTATGTAAAGTACTGTCCTATTTTCTCACATTCCTTAACCAAACATAAAGTGGTTAAAGGACGTTATACTGGATCCTGCTGTTGAGTCGCCAGTAAGCACGAAACAAATGTGTACGATATTATATTTTCCGTTCACGATGTGCTTGGTTCACTCATTTGGTCATATTTGAACTAATTTTTTACTGAATGCGCAACACCTAATACAAAATTGACTTAAATAGTTTATCCCCAACTCAATAAATAATAAACGATTTTCTAATAGCTAACAAATTTGTTTTAAAAAAAGAAAAAATCTTCCGGGAAATTTTCTTCGACATACTCTCCGAAAATGATGAAGATTTTCTTGATTTATGAAGGTTAACATTCAATATGTGGCTCCCGTGAATTTATATAATCCTACAAAAAATCGTAGGTCACTACATAACTTACAATAAACATGACATTTGTTAACAAATAAAAATACGAAAGAAATTTAGATTTTAATGAAACTCATTCCTCCAACCTTATCGACTAATTTACATGAGAAATAGAACGCAACAATGTATTTTTTTTTTTTGAAAGGGTGGCACACACTAATAAAAATTTTATATAATATATATATATATATATATATATAAATGTAGAATGTTCACAAAGAACACAGTGTTAAATAGAACTTGGAAACTCCATGGCAACAATAATACACGAAAAGACTTTTTCAGTTTTTACAGTTCTGAAAAATATCGATTTATTTCAATAGTTTCTTAATAAAGAAGAATACTCGCACAGCTATTCTTAGTTAAATTTGGAAAGATATTTGTTGGTTAGTCGCATTTTCCAAGGGATAAAACCTGTTTATTTTCTGACAGACGTTGCACCATCAAAATTCGCATGTGCTTCAACAAGTGGGAATACAGACTTCTACTGTGTCTTCTTCTATATGATTTTCCACTGGCACAGTTGCAATAAAAGATAAATTTACATGCAGATTTCGCAGGAATGTTGTTTTGCAGATCAGAAGGAGTAGGTGAACTGATAGATGCTATCAAGTCTAAATTGCGCGACTTTTCGATACAATGACATCGTTGTTTATATCAAGCTCGCAAGCTTTATTTGAAGATGTTTTATTGCTATCCGCGAAAACAAAGCTTGTTAATTTATGTTCAATAACGTGATTTTTTAAATAATTAAATGATTAAAATTTATTTAATTAATTTGCGATAAAGGCCACTACAACAATTGTTTCTGATATGTCGAATCTTCCTCATACAAGTCTTCGGTGTACAGCATACAAGAGAACTTATGTCAGATATTCGAATAAGCTAGTCCCTCTGTTTTTCGACAAGAATCAGAAAAGCTTTCATGAGATGATAGATTTCGCATCAAAATATATTATAAGCGCAAAGTCATCTTCTAAATCTAATAGAAACTAAATACTAGACCTTTCATATTTTAATGCATATTTGAATGTAAAATTTTTAGTGCGCCCAGTAGTTTACGAAGGATTGAGTAGTTTCAAGAAAAGGGTAAAGAGGCCCATACTGTGTTTAACTGAAAAAATAATTTGTAATCATAAATTACATGATGCAAAATTTTCAACATAATAATGTTTAAAATATATGAAAATCAAATCTAGTCTAATCTTTAGGAATACGCTTGGTTACGCATAAGTCTAAGGGCGGTAATCATGAAAAACCCAAATTTTACCTTTAAAACTCTTTTTCCAGACGAGCCATATGAAATGCATATCTTCTATAAACATATACGTCGCAAAAATTTTACGTCGCTACCGTAAGTCTCGAGTGCTCATAAAATTGTATTCGTTCAATATTATTTTAAATCATTGTAAAAACATTTGTTATTAATCATTTGCATTTGCATTTTCTCATTTTGTTTTATGTAACAGTCTGATAAATTTGAAAACGGTATCTTGCAAAACGAAATACTGCAAAATAACATTAGTTATTTTTGGTGTTTACGCACCATCTCGTCGGTGCGAACACCCAGATTAACATGGACGACAGGTATAGACTAATGTGCTCATGCATTTCGTTAGCGCTGACGATTTGTCTGTAGGAGCCAGCACAATGACGTATTACTAGCATTTATTTGTTCGATAGAATGTCTGTCCATTTCTGTATATTTATTAATTAGCAAGCGCCTCGAGAAGCATACTTGCGTTAAGAAAATAAAGTAGATTCTTTCGTTTACAACTAAAAAATAGACATAGTTAAAAATACACTTTTAACCAAGGTAGCTGTAAGTTCACTCGGATTTTATAGTATATATTTACCAATCAGAATGACCTCACTTGTTTCGTCAAATTTGTTTTAAATCATCAGCATTTTAAGATAGAATTCGATATGTCATCTGTTGATTTCGATTCTTTCTTAATCTGATTAAGGATTTAGTTGGAGTTGCAAATTATTGCTTATTATTAATGTATAGTTTAATGCTTAGTTTATATTTTTTTTAAATGTACCTCTATAATCGAACTGGTGTTTATTTTAAGATCAAAATCTTGATTTATATAATAATTAATATTCTATAGATATTTAATATTACTTTTGTGCGTGTAGTTAATGCGAATAAAATCTATTAAACATGCTTCTCTGCGCGACGTTTGAAAAGCGAAGACATCTCCTGAAGCTCATTTTGGTAGGACGTAAATCTAACTAAACTCAACTACTTATTATCTTTATTAAAATATAATCTTTTAATGCTATGATCTCGGCCGGATAAAAACATTACATTTTGCTAGGTAATTGCACGTTTAGTCCAATCAAATTTAAATGATTAATTTCTATGTTAACGAAGCTTTTACTTCGTATTTTAATTGAACAGGTTTAAATCATCACCGAAATTAAAAAAAAACTAAAAATCACTTTATTGCATGCTTGAATACGCTAACATAAAGCCAAATATTTCATGTTAATTTGGAAATTCTAGCAATGTGCCTATTAATTGCTTTAAAATGTTACTGCTGAATTTTTTTGTAAAGTGCACCAAAATACCAATTTTGCACCTTGATATATTTGGCGTGTCAATAATTCAAGTTCTTAGTTTTTGCATAACGAGGATCTAGTATTTTTTAAATTTTAAAACGATTTGTCTATTCATAGGCATCAAACTTGGGCAGAACTAATTGAATTGCGGACAGACACCTTTACCATTTGTAAACGAGAATAAATTAAAATATTTTGTCCCTAGGCGCACATAAATTCAAACTACAAGGCCATAAATTATTTATTCCCTATCAGTGCAAATATCGCATTTAATTAATCTAAGAAATTTACAAATTTCGAAATGAAATAAAAATTTATCAGCACGACAAATGTAAAAGATAATTAAATCAAAATCCGTATAAGAGTTGGCTTTAAACCAGGACTTCCCGTTTCACAATAACTTGTCTCTTACAGAAACGCTCCAATCAGTTATATGTTGATTATTATTGAATATTCATCAGAACTTCTGCTATAAATCAACAACATTAGAAGTACTGGTCTAGAAGAAACAGGACAATTTATAAATAATATGCACATCGTGTACCGATTAAAAATTTTACATTATATTGCACCTGATTATATATGCATAGTGCTTATATGAGTAAACATTAATGATTACATTTTTGCGTTAAATAATTCAGAATGGGCAATACGCGCAAAATGTGTTAAACAGCATGGAATCAGATACAGTGCAACCACAATGACCAGCCAAGTAACAACACAAATGAAATTCCAAAATAATCAAAACAAAATAAGTTAATAGTTAAGCAAATTACACAAAATGAGTATAAGTTCGAAGTAGAGAAAGACGACAGTTTCCCATTCCTTGACATCAAACTCACTCGAGAAGCAGACGGAGAGTTGACACTGGCCATACATAGAAAATCCACTTTCACTGGACAATACATCCATTACAACAGTAGTGTGCCAAAATCCCACAAAAGAAACTTAGTAAACAACCTAGCGAACAGAATCAGAAAGATCTGCTCTGAACACAAGATTGAGGAAGAACTGGGCTACCTCAGGAATATTCTGCTAATGAACAACTACCCAGAGCGGTTCATTGATGTCAACATTAGACCACGGCAAATTCGTACTAGAGAGGACACCGGCAAGCAGGTTTACCTAAACTTACCATTTAGAGGCGACATACCAGCCTCAATAATTGCACGGCGGCTGAATAGAATAACTAAGGACAACTTTCCCAGTGTTAAAGTTAATATGACATTCAGTACACAGAGAATAATGAGGTTGGATGCCAAAGATCAATTGCCAATTCTCTCCAAATCATTCATAGTCTTCAAATTCTCATGTATGTGCGGTAGCACATATATCGGACGTACGAAGAAGCAATTGATAAGCAGAATCCAGCAACATTTGCCCCAGAAATTGATTAACAAAGGCCTGCCACCGTCTGGAAAATCAGCTATTTCCGATCATATATTAGCAACGGGGCACCCTGTCAATTCGACCAATTTCACAATTCTACACAAAGCAAAATCTGAAAAATTACTTTTTATCTACGAAGCGCTTTACATAAAACAACAAACACCTGAACTTAACATTCAAAAGTTTCATCAACATGATATCCTTATCGACTGGCCAAGGATAACAAAATTCAACAACAATATACTAGTACCCAGCCAAGAACCAACAGGCCCTCGATTAGAATCAACAAACGTACAATCGGATTGGCAACAAGGTGAAGTTGAGATAACAGAGGCGCATACGATGACAGAAGTCTCCAAACAGTGTGAGCGTTTAACAAGACAATCAACATTAGCGTTGTTACCAAGCGAAAATAGCACTCTCGCGCAGCGGGGTGAAACAATTAACTATACTGGGAAAAACAGCACTTGTATAGATAACAGTGAACAATTTGCACAAATGGCTAACTCTCAAGTTATCAAAACAATCATGACAAGATCTCAGACATCACTTCGCAATACTGCGAGAATGCCTACATGCAAACACACATACACAATACAAACACAAACGCATACACACTCACCTACTAGTCAAAACAAGAAACAGCAGTAATAACCAGTCAGATTTGTCACCAAAACATAACCAATTAACAACCCAAAATGTATAAATATGTATGATTGTATAAGAGACGTTTAGTATTCACGAAATAAATGGCCATTATCCTCTTAGTTATTTGTGTTTTTTTCCTAATTATATAGAATATATATATATATATATATATATATATATATATATATATATATATCTAGAGGTATATAGATAGACAATAAAAGAGATATATAAAAAGTATTTTGACTGATATAATTTATCCGTTGCGGGACTCACAGTGTTACTTGTACGAGATTAATATTATATATATGGTATATACACGTATATATATATATATATATGATGGATATATAGATATTTATAAAAGATGTGGGATGAACCCACATGGTTGCTTATATGCTTATCTATATATACTGAGATAGCGTGTGGACGTATGTATAAATGGATATTTTATAAGATGTGGGTGGTGTATATTTAAATATAAATAAGTAAAAATAAAATTTAAATATAAAAGATTGCTGAATTTATATATATATATATATATATATATATATATATATATATATATATTCGTATATATTTAGTTTATACACGTAGGTATAGATATATATAGATATATATGAAGGATATATAGATATTTATAAAAGATGTGGGAAGAACCCACATGGTTGCTTATATGCTTATCTATATATACATAATATATAGCCTATGGAATTATATGGATGTTTTATAAGAAGTGAGTATATATGTAATTATGAATAAGTAATTAAATATACAATTTATTATATAGGTATATTGGACACAGATATTTAAATGGAGAAACTAATTTATATAGGATATGAGTATTAATGTGTATTTGGCTGAGAGACGATTTCGTTAGTGTAAACTCCGTATTCGGTTTTGTCAAAACAATAGAATAATACTCTATAGACTTTCAATAGTTTTTAATCTCTCTGTCTATAACCGATTTCAAGCTGGATAGAATTAGGTGAACTGGGGGGCATGTGAGGATTACTGCAATATTGAATTCAAAATTTGTTGATCTTTCTATGCGTCCGGAACAGCAATTAAAATATAGATATCAGTGATAGGCGTTTTTATCAATACATTAAGTGTACTTATAGGTATTCAATAAATGTAACTTTAGTAAAATACACATGTTTATAGGTAGTTGTGTGCGCAGATGGGAACAGGGATAAGTTTTTGTATACATTTGAGTATTAGAGACTAGGTATGAAGACCGGATATTAGGAAGACAATTAAAAATACTTTTAGAATTAAAATAGATATAAATATATCTGTCTTGAATGAGGATACCACATTTGTCACAAGTTGTGTTTTACTCCTGTGCGTATTGTGTCAACCCTGAAGATGAGATTGGAAATGAGATCTCGAAACATCGGTCCAGGAACAATGGAAAATCTTGATCCAACGTCAATTTCAGACAATCAGCTAATTGAAGGCTTAAAGAAGAAGGGACAAGTGAAAACCCATCAATTGAGGCCAAAAATTACATCATCTGAAGATGAGAGAAGTTCAAGATTTTACCGACCTATGAGTGCTATCAATTGTCCCGCACAAGAAAAATGCGGTCAAATCCACAACATAAGAAGAAGACAATCCTACACGCAATAGCCAACAAAGTGAACAACAGGTCAAAACTCAATTCACAAATACAAGAATAACCGGATCTCAAAAATCATACTGCAATAAAATGAGAATGACACCTACACGTATACAGACGCATGTGCGTCTGAAACGGGACTGGTCCCGGTCACACTTTTTATTGGCTATATTTCGGATACTTTTATCGCTTTTCGTCATCGGTCCACAGTTTATCAAATTAAAGTAGCAAGTGCGATAATTTAGTTAAATGTTTAATTTATGATACTGACCGGATAGTCTCATAATATACACCCGACGTTTAACAAGATAAGCGCGCTTCTCGTGTGTCCATAACTGCTGTGTGTAGCTAACTGATTGAAAGCAATATGGCTGAATTTTAATTTACCCTTTAAGCAGATTAGACTAATTTTTCAATACTTACCATATAAAATGACGTAATTAAGGGTAACTTCACAAGTAACAAAATACGCACTTAATAAAATCATGCGAAGTTGTCTTAAAAGCTAACTGAACCCGCTCGATTTTTATTTATGACTAGGCAGTTTCGTAATAGCTACTGTCATTCTATCAGATAGGCGCACATCTCAAATGTTTATGTATAACTGGAATGTATTCAGTTTAAAAAAGTTACATACACTTGTGCATCCATTCAAATGAAACTGAAGTCACGCAATGTTAATTGAATTTTTGCACATGTCATTTCAAATAAAGAAACACAAGATGATCTCGATGGTGAGGAAGGTTGCTGGAAAAGAAATAAATGATATCAAGTAAGAAAAAAGGTAATGTAAGTGAGGTTCCGGCAAGAGAATTATGAAAATTACATAAGGAAATAATGAGAATTGTTAGGGAAAGTTATAATTTGGATTCAAGCACATTAATTAGCGTTCAACCCATTAAAAGCAGTAAATAAATAAGATAAGAGTTAAAGGATGAAATTTTGAATGGTGGTATTGCAAATAATTGACGAACCATTGGTAAATATATACAAGCGCACTAAAAAGCTATTCCTAATCCACTATTGGAAATTTTTCACAGTCGCTAGTTTCAGATTCCGATTTTTGCAATCATCTTTTCCTACCACTAGCTAATGATGTGCACACAACTATCAACTATTTCAACCAACTAATACGAGTTTATCAATGTATTGCTTAAGAAATAGAAATATTTCCTTATTCTATGACATAGAAACTTGGACATAAACAATAATTCACTTTCACCTAAATGTATACTTTTGGTGCAACTGAATCTATTCGTATTAGCGTTTTATATTGTGTCGAATACTGTTCGGCATTAACACTAGTTTTATTTGTTAATAATTTTACTTGTCCTTGTAACCTAACAGTTGGGTCTTTCGTTATTTCATTGCATACATCATTATTGCAAAACTGTTCAAACTTTTTTTTCATTGTAATCGGATTGACTCACCAGAACCGTAACTCTTTTATCCGCTATAAAAAATATGTAACATTATTTTATGTTAGCTCACTTCTGAGAGCTGAGATAGCTCATGTTAAGACCAGTGGAGTAACATTAAAATCTAATCTAAACTTATAAATATATCTCGATTATTCGATGGACAAATTCTAGAAATAGCTATATGTTTGTGAGTTATAATGACAAGAGTTAATCCCATAAACTCTGTCAATAAAATCCAAACATTAAAAAATAAAATCGTCTAATAGGTTGCTTTGTCCATATTGGATACTCATCAGTAGAAGCCAGAATTTTATTTCCTATCCTATGCAAAGTATAAAAATTGACCGGAATTACATTGCACATAAACACACACACACACGCATTTATATATATATATATATATATATATATATATATGTATATATATGTTGTACATAATTCATTAACAAGCTTCTAATACTTAAATAATTGGATTATGCTTCTGTTCAAAATTGATTTTATTTCATCCATCCGGTCATATTTGAACTAATTTGTTTTAGGAAAGCAAAACCTAATGCATAATTGCATTATATATATACATATATATATATATACATATATATATATATATACATATATATATATATATATATATATATATATATATATATATATATTAGTTCGCCGCGACATACATTAGCTAAAAGAATAAAATTTATCTGGTTGAAGAATTGCATTGGCCAACTCACTATATATATAATATATATACCGAGTCTGTAAAGAGTGCCAAAAATATAGTTGTTGTATCATTACCTGATGCCACCAATATGTCTGGCATGGTACAAACACGATGGATTTCAAGGTACACAACACCTAATAATGCACCATTGCATATATATTAGCTCTTCGAAACAAACAGTATCTAACTTTTACATATTTCTTTGCATGATGTCATGATTACCGCGAAAAGTGATAACTGATATCGATCAATGCCAGAGTGTGTGGATTTTCTGAAGGAACATTTGCTCCGAAATAGTTGTAATTTTCAATATAGGTGAACTTTAGCATATCTTGAAACACATTGTGTTGGTGCTATATACCGACTCGGTAACCATAGTGTTAATTCCTTGTACCAATTCGGCAACCATATTGTTGATATCAGGTACTGACCAAACAGCCATATTTGTTCGTCCTCGTCGACACCATCATGTTACCCGTTATCGTCTCTATTACCTTCACCACTTTCATCTCCTTCAACCCCGACAATATACTCGCCATCTTTAGCGTCTTCCTCAGCACCAACAGATTCAACGGCATCTATAGACTCCTCATTTGTGTCAAAAATGTCGACAACACAACATCGTTTTTATTCTCCACATTTTGTCCTTCAGCAACATGTACAACCAATCATTCATCGCTGTGGTATTCATATGATTCAAATGAAACCAATACATTGTCCAATATAACTAGGCTTGTATCCACTCGCGATCACGAACAAGCAGAACCTACACCAAGGTAATTAAGGCGTTTCTACCAATCAGATGGCTTAAGGGCACTTTGTGTTGACAAAAATAATTATGCAACGCAGATATCTCCTGAGAATAGTAAATTCACTGAAAAAATCGATGTGGAAATTGTATGTAAACCTGAAGATGTTGAGGAAGACTATCGAAGAAATAAATCATGGCAAGTACAGTCAAATAACCACAATATTTGATATAATGATCATCAATGCAATAATTTAGATTCTCAAGTAGGGATCCATTAACCCAGCAGAGGTTCTAAATGAATAAAAAGACAAATTAAATCTGGCGAAAAACGAAGTTTGAAACTGCTAACCATTAAACCAGAATTTTATTTAATAAATAAGCGTAAAGAAGAGATGAATTGTGCTCTTCTGGAAAAATGCAATTACAGATGAAGAGAATTTATGTAAAATTTTAGATTCTCGTAAGTTTTATGGCGATAGAAATGCTTTACAACCACAACATCCAGGAACTAGTCATTAGTCTTCTTCAATTACGCCGATGGCCAAAACAGGATCGACCAAAAATCAAAAGCCTTAATCAGATGATCCCTCTGAAGTTAACTGTTGTCACAAGGCACCTACAATAAAACAAACTAATAAAACAAACCGGTAGCTTATCACGTATTCTCCAGAATCTGTCGCAGACAGGCTTGCATCATTATCTCGTTTAATAAAACATGGGATGATTTTTCAACTGGAAAAAACGACCGACAGTGGCAACTGAAATATTTTGAAGACAAAACAGCTAGAATCCATACTGCGTTCGTCAAAACGCAGATCAGGTAATTGTTTAATATTCATTTGATGGTCATTATTTCAATTGCATAGTAGTAAAGACCACATAATGTATTCGTTGTTTGAGCCCAAAAGCCAATTCTTGCTAATACGGAGGAGTTCCAACGAAAAAGGTTTAAGGCGATACAATGTCTTGTTAATATATAAGTTAACCAGTTTATCAAATCACTTGCTCTCACTTAGTCAAATCATTCAAAATATCGAGAACACAAGATGCAGGTCTAAAAATGACATATCATCTATCACTTCTTGTTCAGTATCAAATATCTAAAGAATTCTAGATGAAAAGAAATTTTGTACAAAATATCTTATACTTCATTTTATTTCCAGCAAGATTCATCGATATTGTTTGCTTCGGATAACTAATGAAGGTAAATAATTCACCATTCTTTTTATATTTAAGCAACTGTGTATTAGGTGTGGCGCACCTAATAACAAATTAGTTCAAACAGAACAAGAAGGATAAACCAAAGCCTGGATGAATGGAAGGTATAATCTTATGTGCGCATTATTTTCGTGCTTGCTGGCGACTCATCAGTAAGAGCTGGTATCACGCTGTATTCCAAGTATGAATCTTGATGAGAAATGTAAGACAATTGGACGGTAAAAATACACGAATATATTTTAGGAAAAGAAACCACTCAATGTCAACGTCGATAAATTGCGACAGGGTGGCTACAACAACACTCCGAAGCAATGTTCCCAGGTTCGAGCCCTGTCGGTGGCAAATTCTGAACAGAATGTGAAGAGTTCCCAATAAGTACGAAACCAGTCTACTGAATTAATTTCCTTTTCTACATTGTACAATGCTTAATTTATACTGAAAAGTGTACGTTTATATTGAGTCTGGTGTTTATATCAAGATCGCAACCTTGATTTAAATAAAAGTGGACAATGGCCGATTTCCTTCGAGAAGACTCAACAGAACTATTCAATCTTTAATTTATGTACACACTGTGTTTTCATTTGATTAAACAGGTGACAACTAGTCTGATTTTCAGTTTTTCTTCTTTTTGGTGGATTCTTTCGGGTAGATTTGTATGTGCATTCGCGTATGTATCTATGTGAGTTTTGGCTTTATTCTCATTGAATTTCAAAGTGATATTTGTGATCTGGTTATTATTGAATTGATGGATTGAGTTTTGGATATTACGTGTTTGGATGTTTCTCCCTGTATACCAACTTTCGCATCGCCCTGTTCTTGAGGTTCATTTTGTTGCCTTGGTAATAGCGCAATGGTGCATTTGAGTCCATACATTATATTTATATGAGAATATTTGGATTTTAGAAGATATATGTATGTAGGCACGTATGTATGTGTGTAGGTATGTATACTCGCATGAATGTATGTATGGATGTAAGTGTATGCAAATTGGTGGGCCTATCTATATCCATATGTATATATATATATATATATATATATATATATATATTACTATGTATTGATTTGTGTGGTAACGTTTGTATATATGTATTTAAATATATATATATATATATATATATATATATATATACATATATATATAAAATGTTTTTATAGTGTATGTAATTTGTCTAAATATGAATGTTTACATCTGTCGAAATCTTTGTATTTACGTATTTTTATGCGTGCATGTATGTTTTTTTGTACGCCATTGCTATATATATCTTTGCATGTACTTCTTTGTTGATGGATGGAATTATTTGTGAATTTATATCATTTATATATATATATATATATATATATATATTTGTGTGTGTGAATGTCATGTTCAAGAATCCTTAATCTAAAGCATTCAGGAATACTGGTCATCATCATCATCACCGAACACAATAAAACAGCGTCACCGTCTTCAAACATTGCAATACAAGTTAATAATAACGAAGTTTCACGCCATAGAACCACAAGAAAACTAACGAAAGAATAATACTTTTTATAGTAACAAATCTAATAATTTAGACAAAAAATAATTAAATGAGAGAGATTTATGAGGGAGGAATCTTGTTTTGTATGAGTATTAACCTAAATAACATACAGGTGTGCATCTAAATACACGACACCATTATGGCCAGGTCAGCTTGAAGGTAAGGCAACACCGGCATAAGAGGTTCCTTGCATTTTTCACCAAGTCAAACACCTAACCAACCCTTGCAACTATTCTGCCAAACTAAGAAAAGAAACGTAAAAAGATGATTGCACTATAAATCTGTAACAAAATCGCAACTGTGCTCTACTTGATGCTATATTACGTAGGGTTTCCAACCAAGAAACTTGATGCGCGCGTGGACGAGTGGGTCCCATTCTATCCAATTCGGATTAACTGTTTCTGCTATGTCAAAATCTGTACATCTTGTTTCTTACGCTTATTTGGCAATGCCAAGGACTGGAAATCTTTCAGGTATGTCCAGATCTAAATTCTGCAGTTGCAAAGTAGGAGTGAGTGGTGGACGATCCAGTAAAAGTATATTATATTTAAAGGGTGCGAATTTCATACTGAAAGACTCTTAATGTATTGAAGGTGGTCTAAGCAGAATCTCGATAGTTAAATTATTATACGATAACGTCTGTATAGTCAAGATTGACCAATCTACCAACCAGGAGAATTTCTGTGGTGCCAGAGACTCTAAGCCAATAACGCGTAGATAAGGATGGTGCACGAAATAGTGTAATTACAGTAGTATCCAGTACGTGCTCGATCTTCTTGTTGACAAATTTGTTTTAATGTGTGTGTATTAATTGTTCTTTCGTTAAAACCAAACTTAGCTATAATAAATGGTATTTTATAATATCTATTTTCGATATTCGGAAATACGACACTAGCCACAATACTTATAGCATCCAAACTAGTGTTATTATAAGTTGTCGAGAAGACAGAGACAGAATCGGAAATGAAGATGATCCATCAGATAAAGCGAACCCTGTGTATTTCGTGCCTCGATCCACGCAATAAAAATTCATTCGCGATCAAATTGCTCACAGTTATATTAATTAGACCTGATGAATTCCATTGGGTACCTTATACAATGTGTAGTTTATAATGACTATATATATATATATATATATATATATATATATATATATATATATATATATATATATATATATATATAAACACACTTTTATAGCTCATTTAAAAAATGTGCTTAGATTGATTTATTTTCAAAATGAAATGGATTTAATCACGGAATACTGAATTCTTTATATAAAAATAGTAGCACACATTCCTGATACGAAACTTCCACTGTTGAAGATAATTTTCCACATTACGGAAAACAAATACATAGTAACAAATTTATTTCAGTTAAAAGTATACACAAAATAAATTCATTCAACAAGCAGTATAGTTAAGTTGAAATATTTATTTACATGTTCAGATATCTCACGTCAAAAAAGAACTACAATTCAAGAGCTATGTATAAAAAGCATTAAAGTAACACTACATGTCAGGAAACTCGTTAGAAAGTGGAAAAATGTACAGATCCACATTTTAGAGGCAAAACAAATCTAGTTCATATCATTATACGAAAAATAAATTTAGCATAGGCATATGCATACATAAAAATGGAGCCTTTCTGACAGATATTTTAAGAAGCCATTGGAGCCGTATGAACAATTTACGTGGACCCATCATGAACACACACACAAACACACACACACACACACACATATATATATATATATATATATATATAACACGTTAAAGCCATTCAATCTATAAAATTTATCGGAAAACGAAATAATCAAATAAAGATTTAAAAGCGAAGTGTTTACGTAAGTAAAAGCACTGTTAAATTACACAAAATTGCTAAAAAGAAGAAATATATCGCAAGTTTGCCTAGTTTAAGGAGTTGTATATTGCAATATAGAATGAACAGGACGAAATATGATATTTAGAAAGATTGAGACAACAAGATATAAACCATTTTCTATAAAGAAGGCTAATAAGTCAAAACTGAGAGTTCTTTTACTCGTTAAAGACAATCACTAATTTTGTGACTAAATTACATGAACAGATTACCTCATTTTATTTAAGAGAAATTTCA
The DNA here is from genome assembly GCA_029291075.1 of Eudiplozoon nipponicum. Taxonomy (NCBI): domain Eukaryota; kingdom Metazoa; phylum Platyhelminthes; class Monogenea; order Mazocraeidea; family Diplozoidae; genus Eudiplozoon; species Eudiplozoon nipponicum. Next base: position 18,310 of record JAQBSW010003698.1, read on the forward strand.
ACATTTGGCCCTGGAGCCGTAATAGAAATTAACAAAAGAATACTGTGAAGAAAAGACAGATTTAACATCCTTAACTCGACCAATCTAAGTATGCACAACACAGATTACAAGGCCATGGTGTCCTGTTGCAATCGATTTAGTGTAAGCGAAGCTAGTAGACCAGGTGCTGAACCACGTTGCGTCAGAAAGCTGGCAACATCGTCTGGCAGACTATTAACCATCGGGCTATCCATTAAAGTCAATTTGTCGTCAACTTTCTAAAATTAACAAAATAACACAAAATTTAGTTGATTAAAGTATTATTTTGTTACAGAGCAAAAATCAAAGTAAGAAGCATGCATGCCACATAAAGATTAACGCACATTGAACTGCTAATTGGTAGGAAAGTGAATAGTGTAGCGTTCACTGTCTTCTTGATTTTTTCCGCAGAATTTTCGATATCCGGATACGGATATCTTTTTCAATGGAAAGCTCATCCATTGAAAAAGATATCCGTATCCGGATATCGAAAATTCTGGGAGAAAAAATCAGGAAGACAGTGGATGCAAACAAATCGGATCGCAACCCGATAATCAGATAAATAATCTATTCCCTGTCGCGCAACATGTTTCTTTTAAATAGTGTAGCGTGGTGGAGTCACCATTAAATCGAATAACACTTTACATCCTAATCTACTCTTTGTGCGATTCCAGCCGGGGTGGCAGAATGCACAATAGGCCATCTTAAACAGGGTTCCAGTCAACAAAACTAAGTGAAGCTGTGATAAAGCATCCAATATCAGCTGAAAACATCGGTTTATTAATAAAATTTTCCACGATTTTCATCATAAATTATTTTTTAAACTATACAATCGATAAATACTGTTTTGTTGCGAAGAACTAATATAAATGCAAGTATGTATTAGGTTTTGCGAACCTAGTAACAAATTAGTTCAGTTGTGACCAGAAGGATAAACCAAAGGCAGCATGAACGGAAAGTATAATCTCATGCACATTCGTTTCGTGCTTACTGGCGACTCATCAGTAGGAGCCGGTATTACGCCCTTTAACCACTATATATTTGGTCAAAGAATGTGGAATAATAGGACGGTACATGATAACTTAATCAAGGATAATCGAAGCAAATAGCCTTGATACGACCGGAGTCAAACTTATACCACGATGTTTATCGCACGAATTACGATTACCTTTTTTGAAGATGGGAATGATGGTCGACTCATTCCAGTCAAGTGGTACGGTTTCCTCATTCCAGATAGTATGAAAAAGTTTGGTCAACGCTCCTGAAATTATATCGCCACCATCCTTAATTAATCCCGGAAGCAGATCATCGGGGCCGGCGGCTTTGCGGCGCTTAAGAGATAGGATTGCATCGCGTACTTCTATCTCGGATGGTTCCTCGGGACTAACATTCCACACAGTTGATCGGAACTGACGTGGGTGGCCAAGAAAATTGATCTCTTAAGTGTTCAGCCCACCTGTCAAGACGACTTATTTATCGGTTATTAATTGGTTGTTACTATCATTTATAGTTTCGCTAACTTTCAACTTTCTCGGACCCGTTGCGCGGATAAGTTGGAATAAAACAGTGACTGTTACCTGACGCGAAAGCTACTTCCCATTTCTTCAGCCTTTCTGCTCCAAAAGTTTTCGAGATCGCCTTTTAGACTGCGCTTAAGTTGGCGTCTTATATTGCGGCGGGTATTATTATGAGTCGAGCCAGGTGGAATTTGGCGCCTTATTTCGAGTATCTCCATAGATTTTACAGAGAGCCGAGTGATTATTTCTACGGGGCCTACTATGCCACATACGGTAGTACCTGCATGCATTGTGCATAGTGGAACTTATCTTGGACCAAAGTATATTCGGATTTTTCGCTATTCAGACCAGTTAGATTAGCCTTTAGAATATTTTCATAGTTTTTGTCGGAAGGACGGTTGTTCGAGTTTGCCTACATCAATTTGGAGTTTATTCTTAATTATTTTCCCGGAAAATTTTAGAAAGAAAATCTACAACGGATAAGTGCATTGTCCGAGTCGACATAAGTGTTCCAAAAAGAGCGACAACCACGCCATCTATAACTAATTGCTACATGATCTATTTGAGTCCACCGTTGTCCGGGGGCTGGAGGACGCTATGTGGCGTAACACTACGTCTGAAATTTGTACTACTTAAATATAGTCTATGTTCAGCGCAGCTATCCAGGAAACCGTTCAACATTATTCATTGCGTGTCAAGCTTAGAGTGTTTCTTCCACCTAAATGAAATTCTGTGTTACTTAAGCGCCCAACTTGAGCATTCATGTTACCCATAACCAGTACTTTATCCGAACTTCGTGTTTTACTTAGTAAGGAGCTTAATTCGGAATAAAAAGCGTCCTTGCCTTCTTCTGTGCTGCAATCGGTAGGAGCATATGCAGATACAACGAAGAGGCAACGATGATAACGGTTTTTTGCTTTGATTTTAGTAGATGTATTTAAACGTGCCGCACACAATCGACTATTTAAAGGGATCCATTCAATTAAGCAAGCTTCAGCTCGCGCGCTAAGGGCAATACCAACGCCCCATTTACCGGCTTGAGAGGACTCTGTGGAACCAGATGTTCGAAGCCAATAACGCGTAGATAGGGATGGTGCAACTAGTTCTGTAATACACGTAGGATCCTGTATTCTGGTTTCAGATACGCAACATATGTCGATTTCTAATTTATCCAACGTACGAGCAAGAGATTCTTGCTGTCCAATGTTGTTTTAATGTTCGCACATTAAATGCGCCTACGTTAAAACCTAACTTAGGTTTAATGAATGATCGTCTACAAGAACCATTTTCGATATTTGGCAACCTAGTATTGGGCTCAGTGTTATGATCTAAACCAACCATATTTATAGTATCTAAAAGAGAGTTATTGTAAGATTGAGAAGAGGAAGAGGAAGGAAAGGCGCAGAATCGAATAAAGAGTTGCAGTTGCCTGCAGTAACCTGTTTTCGCTTATCCACCCTGCACGGCTCAGCAGATAAGGCGATCCTTTTTATACTGCGCGACGGCCGATTCAGTATGTAATTATTGTAAGTTGTACTTGTCATGGTTATATGTGGACTGAAAGAGAACACTAGGTCGCCCATTCCTAGTGATAGTTTTTATTCGGAGTTTTCCTACTCCTAGATAGTCTGCCAACCAAGGCTGATGAGCACTATCTGCCCAGATCCCAGTGGCCAGAGTTTCCTTCAACAACCGAAACTTGCCCTTCACGTCTGGAACGCTTGCTCTCATTCCGTCACTACACATTTACCAAAAAGTAACATGAAACGGGATGTTGGTTGTCCCTTTATGGCCCGGCAAGGTTCATGCTACCAATCCCGGGTCGACTAGCTTGAGCCCGCCGGTCGTCAAGCCGGAATTTCTATGGCTACGGGCCAATGTATGAGTATATCAAGCACATTTTCAAAAGGCAGAGCTTGCATCTAAATAGACGATAGCTCATTTCGCGAGTGGTGTTAATTAATGTTGAAACCAAGATTGCGAGCTTGTTATAAATAACAATTCCTTTGTGTGTGTGTATACATATTTGTATAATGTTGAAAAGGCAATTCATCCAGTAGACCGGTTTCGTTCTTATTGGTAAAACTTCACGTTATGTCCAGAATTTGTCGTGGACAGGCACGAACCTGGGCATATCTGCTTTGTAATCTATTTTTCGAACAACAGAGCCACCCTACCATACGCTAAACGTAACTGTCAGGTATATGGTAATGATTCCGTTTAGCTTTTGCTTCGGATGATGCCTATGAATAATCTCTTTAGACCTGAAGTCCAACGAGCCACATCCAATCTGTCATTTTAGAACATACATGAGACTAGTAAGTATGTATTAGGTGTTGCGAACCTAGTAACAAATTAGTTCAGTTATGACCAGAAGAATAAACCAAAGACAACATGAATGAAAAGTATAATCTCATGCACATTCGTTTCGTGCGTATTGGCGATTCATCAGTAGTAGCCGGTATTACGCCCTTTAACCACTATACATTCGGGTGAAGACTTTATATGATAATAGATTCACTATTGCAGGTTTACACATTCGTCTAGGAGATTGTACCATCCTATTATCCCACATTCCTTACCCATATATATAGTGGTTAAAGGGCGTAATACCGGCTCCTACTGATGAGTCGCCAGTAAACACGAAACGAATGTGCATGAGATTATACTTATCGTTCATGCTGTCTTTGGTTTACCCTTCTGGTCATAACTGAACTAATTTGTTACTAGGTTCGCAACACCTAATACACACTTGCATATATATTAGCTTTTCGCAACAAACAATATTTAACTGTTAAACATGAGACTAGTCGGAAAAGTGGTATCAACTTAACCATTTATATAATTAAACAGTTATTGGTTACGCAGTCGGTGATAACAATAATTTAAATCAAAGTTATGATCTTGATATAAATACCAGTCACATCATACGCACACAATTGTCAGTACAAACTAAGCATCGTATAGTGCAGAAATGGAAATTCATACAGTAGACTGATTTCGTCCTTACTAGAAATTCTTTAAATTCTGCCCAGAATTTTGCCGCGAGCAGATCTCGAACCTGGACACTTCTGCTTCGGATTTTATGACTCTGAGCCGCTCGGTAGCATTTCATGGTCACATTAGCAAAATACAGGATTAAATCAAATTTAGGAAAGTTTATCTATTTGGCATTCCTACAGTCTAACCGTACAGACTAGCAGGCATAAATTATGATTAAGCTATATGATGAACCCTCATATAAACTATCGAACTCGTGGGTTTCTAGCCTCTTGGATAATTAAAATTTGGCATTAAAATGTGGCACGATCCAAGCCATGCAGTGTGTGGCAAAACGAAAAAGTAGATCACACTAATCTAAAACGAAAATTTGCTATCATTGAGTTAAGGGTTGGCCTCACAATTTTAAGTGCTAACGAGAATAAACTTATTCTACAATTTTTGCCCTAACGCTGTTTTTTTAATAAAAACATGATTGTAGAAGCAGAATGGACGTAGAAACGTGGTATCTGATACAAGTTTGAAAAACTTCATAGAAACGCAAATTTAAAGACATTTACAGATAGACTATTTTTATAAACCGTATTCAGTTAAGAACAACTTTGTTTTTCGACATTAACAATTCATTAACAGTAGATTCTGCTTAGACAATATTAATTCAATAGCGCCCACGGTTATAAAACATCATACAAGTTTTTAGATCGAGTGATTGAAGATTATGTAACCGACAGGTTTGACATATTCCAACAAATATTTAAGACGAAGAATTGTAGTTTTTTTAAAGTTACGTCATTATATTGAGCTACGTGCAATCCTCATAGATCAAGAACGAAATTCATACAAATGCAAATAAATTGTACGGCCTGACCATGCTCGTTCTTTTGCATGACACGTTGGAGTGTCCACGGCTACCATCACGGATGTCGTGTAGACTTTATGGTACGACGAATTTCATCTGAACAAACGTGCAATGGGCTTCATAATAACAAAAGTTATTTCAGGCACTAACAAAATGCAATCCGACGAGCAATTGCTATCATGTCATGAGACGTGTCACGAAGTGTTTGATTCATAGAGTGTAAATACAATAGCACATTAGAGGATATATCAACAAACTAAAACCTTAACTAATTCGTTCAATGCGCAATCGTTTAATAAACTTGAGGAAGCAGATATTTTTCGCTAGAATAAGAGAAACGTCACTACCAAAACTGGAAAAGAGTTATTAAATTCATCCAGTCAACCGTTTCGTTCTTAATGGGTACTCTTTAAGTACTGTCGAAAATTTGCCACGGACGCACATGAGTCGGGCATATTCTGCGCCACCTGTGCCACATTCCATATACAAATTTAAGTCATATGCGAAATTGTGTTTGGATAGACCTTCCTTCCGATGAAACCCATGTGGAATCTCTTACGACCTGAAATTCTAGTTGATGCCCACGGGCGTCGCAGTGTTTACTCAGTGGTTCGACTTCGGTTCGCGGAAAATTTTGGACATTACCTGAAGAGTTACTAAGAAGGATGAAATACTCTACCGAATGAATTACCTCTGTTAACTAATGGAAAGTGGCCAACACATTTATGTATCCATACGAAAACTTTTATTCATAATGCTGGAATACCTAATCCGCAGACAGAAATTTGTAGACTGTAGACACCGTGTGCATCTTTCAATATTCACTCAGACAACGTAGAATTCAAATTCCAGATTTTCTTTCCTTCAGATCTAACACCATACAAAGATGGTTAGTACTATCTGCACAGAAAATTTAGCCCTGAGGCACCAGTATTAGACACAATTATTTCGAGAACAGATCCACCATATACAGACAGATATAGTGTGGCGTGTAGGATTAAGCCAGATGTCGGAATGCATTGTTCAAGCATCAAATCGTTTAATAAGTTTTCTATGATACAAGCGATAAACCAGAAACGCATCAATAACCTGGCAAGCGGGACCAGTAAGCAACGACCTGCGGCAGTGCCTAAACAAACATTCTGCACGTCGCCTAACCTGTCGCTAATTATACCGAAATTAAATCCAAATAAGACATCAACAAACCTTGATAAGCAGATAGTCATCTGGTGAGGCACTATCTCCCAGGCGAATTTTGTATACGCCGCTCGATTTGATGTCTAATTTGTAGCCGAAAAGAATGAAGCAGGCCTCGCGAAATTCACTAGCTGCACGTTGAAACAACTCCATTAGACGATCATTCCGGCATCGTTCCCGACGACACTTCTCATGAAGTCCTGGTATTAATAATAATATAAAAATAAAATAATATTAAAAATAAAGGTTAAATCGCTATGCTACTAACATGTAAATAGTAGCTCGATATACTTCCAGATTTCCAGCTAGAAAAATAGTAATATAAAAATGTAAACTAACCAATCGAAAAGAAGATTTGTAATCCGTCTCGGCTACATTTTGCAGAGCAATTCATTCTAGTGAAAGGCATCGAAATTCGGACTATATTTGTTATTACATATAAGACTCAATCAAATAAGTGGTTATTACGCGAAATTTTAACAGCAGAGTAAATAATGAAGTTAATAGCCTACATTAGAATAAAAGGATATTGGTTAGCTACTTGTATTAAAGAATAATTTCCAACCAATCATAGAGAATATGGGTTGCACGATTTTACAGTTAAACTGCAAATTAAAAAAAATCCCAGAGTATTAAAATCTGGAATAAATGTTATAATATTTTACTTTGAATATAATATTATGTAAACCGCAAGAAAACACAGGCGATTGGAATTTAAATGTCAATATCTCGGTTGAAAGATAAGATAAAAATTAGCGGCAACAATAAGGCGAGTATGTACATTGGAACTCACCATCCTAATAGAAAGAAAAAACGCACCAATTGAAATATCTACTGCTTTTAAAATCCTTTATCGTAATTCTATTCAAGCGTATGTGGGAGTAACAATGCGACCGGTTAATCAACAACATGACGTAAATATAGCCATATTATGACAGCTGGTGTGTCATTAATTAGAGATAGACAATCCTATTAACTAATAAAAATGCAGATGGATAGCGTAACGTCTACGAAAACATACATTTAGATCTTCATTAAAATAAAATCAGGAAAAATATAAATATTATAAAAGCTTAAAATATTAAGATTCCACGGCAAAAGATCACATGTTTAATATTTATATTATAATCCAGAAAAAAATTATAATGAGAAAATATTGGCTTGTTTAAATTAAAAAAAGAAACTGCTTCTGTCGAAATTACAGGAAACATGAACCTTGCTTCATCTGCCTTGAACAACTGTTAAAAACTACTTTTTAATCCTCCTCTTGCAGTGGCTACCTTGGTGTCCAGAGTACAGGAAAGTCTACTAGACGAACACAATCAACGCCTAATGACTTACAGTACGACTAATAATACTACAACTGGCCCAGCCCGTATACACCATCTAGCGGCAACAATACTTCCGAAAACCGACACGTGTTTGCCGGAGATTTAGAGGGAAAATCAGCACGAAGTCAAAGATTGAAACAGCGAATGGGTAACAAGACTATATGATACAACATGCAAGCAAACATAACAAGAAAACATACGTAAATTGAGATTTACATCACCTAGATGGTAGGTTGCTAAGGTTCTGTGCCAATTAGATAGAACTAGCTAGTACTCTGCATTGCACACCACTTACCATTAAGGTGAGGTGTGAGCGGGTGTCTGCTATAACGAATAATGATATCCGACCACGCGATTTCTACCCTATCTCTGCACTCTACATCATCGACCAAAATGCCTCGGTAGCCCAGCGACAAATATGTCATCAGCATCCTCAAGCAAAGCGTGTTAAAACGCCGCAAAATAGAATTGGTTTGCTCAATAAGTTTTCACTTGTCAAACGCCTCCCTGCAATTAGCTAGAAATGACTTAAACCAAAACGAGGAAATACAGAGATTTGTCAACGAACTCGCAGTCAAATTCGTTTGTCTCCAGGATTGTGCAGCATATAGAAAGACTGGCGGGGCATCCAATTTGAAGAACTTGGGAATGATACTTAGCGAAATAGACCGGCAATTTCACAATACTTTAAATAATTTCTTCAAAGCAGATAACGCTGCAACTGACTAGCAAGGATCACACCGCATTGAATATATATGGAATGCAGTTTGCCGTCGTAGTCTGATGATGATCAAGTAAGGTCAAAACGCGTCAGTGCGTTGCGACTGGCGGTAGTTTTGTTATGTTGTTCGTAGACTGGTTAAATACGATGGGGTTGTTGTTTACTTCAAGCTTGCAAACTTGATTTAAAGAATTGCTTACATCACCCGCGCAATAAATTATTGTTTGAAATCAGTCTATATATATATATATATTTATATATATATATATATGTGTGTGTGTAGGTGGCGAAAGCCAAACAGTTAATGTTCGTGACTGCATAGATATTGTGCAGCCGACATTTCCAGTCACGTACAATGTATGCAAGACTACTAGAGGTGAGAACCGCATATCTAATTTGCTTTCCATATAGATTCAATGCGGTTTGATCCTCGATAGTCAGTTTGCCGTCGTACTCTGATGATGATCATGGAAGGTCGAAACGCGTCAGTGCGTTGCAGCTGGCGGTAGTTTTGTTATGTTGTTCGACGACTGGTTAAATACAATGGGATTGGTGTTTACTTCAAGCTCGCAAACTTGATTTAAAGAATTGTTACCACCACCCGCGCAATCAATTATTGTTTAAATTGTATTGCCTATATATGTTTATATGTGGCGAAAGCTGCAAACAGTTAATGTTCGTGAATGCATAGAAATTGTGCAGCCGACATTTCCAGCTCGTTCAATGTATGCGAGATCATAGAGGTAAGAGCCGTATATATACCTCCATATATATTTCTCCAATGCAGTTTGATCCTCAGTCAGTTTGCTGTCACTCTATTGATGATCATGAAGGTCGAAACGCGTCAGTGCGCTGCGACTACTGGCGGTAGTTTTGTTATGTCGTTCGATGACTGGTTAAATACAATGGGGTTTGGAGTTTACTTCAAGCTCGCAAACTTGATTTAAAGAATTGTTACCACCATCCGCGTAATCAATTTTTGTTTAGCGTGGGAACAATGTCATATCCATGTTAAACGCCGGACATGGTTGCAACGAAGATAGAAAGATGCTCACTAGTGCAAATGAAGGTCGATGAGTCACTATTAAAGGTTCTATCTAATCTATCAAATAATGCTGGAGCGCCACCAGAAGGCACATCTCACAATCAAAATTTAGGGCTACACATAAACGATAGCGTCCCAATAGTCTAGAAAGTCATCAATGGCACAACTCAAAACATGCTAAGGAAGTGGATAAACGCGAGAAAATCTGTATATGATAAGATATTTTAACTAAGTTGCTTTACTAAGTGGATGTGCTTCGCGTGAGACAACCATCAGAAATTTGGATATAACGTACAATATTTTCATAAGTCGCATAATAGGTTTGGAGCCGTCTTTGGATGAATGTATAATTCTGTTATAAATAAGAACGTTTACAAATTAAATATCCATTATTTAGAGTCATCTTTACGGCACGTTTATATTGACTGGCAACGTAATCAACAGGGCTATAAACAGATTGGTTGTCAAAGCCAGAACAGCTTTGGTTTAGATTACGATCAGAAAGAAGCAATAATGTAATGAACATTTTAAATTACAATTTGATATGTTGAGTAACCTTGATCACGAAGCTAACTAAGCAATTGAGGTAAATGGATAAAATTACCGGACACTAATTTTGGAGATTTTAATCAATTGAACACATCGAAACGTAATATCACCAACAAAAGGACACTGGGATTGGAAAAATTCCACAAGAACCGTGTAGCAAATCCACTTAAATGTCATGCACTTTCCAAAATAAATTGAGTGGGAGAGGCTAATTCATTTATGCATGTTTGTTTCAACTTATTTTGCAACGAACAGGATACTATGCGTATTTCAACACTTATGAGTATCTTAGTGCATCAATATGCTTTTAAAGTGAAAGGATTCAAATTTATATGACAATTAAACGAGTCGAATGACACAGAATGGACCAATCAGCATGCAAGTGAACAGTGTCGGAAAAAATTTGAACCAAACTATTCTTTGAATCAAGTTTGTAAGCTTTAAATAAGCACCAATCCCTTTGTATTTAACGAGCTCAACAACAAAGCAAATCTACCGTCTGGCAATAATTGCTTTTGAGTTTACAATATTGAACAAATAAAATTAAAATCCTCAATACCATCCTTATTAGCATGTGCTTCATGAACGAATGAAGATAACTACATGACAAATAGTGGCTATAATATATGCCAAGGTAAAAAACAAACTTACTTTTAATTGTACCCAGTGGATCGTCACAACCTTCCAGAGCATCGTCAACAGCAGCTTCTAAATGAAAATCAGTTAATTTCTTAGATTCGCCGTCATCCATCAGTAACTCACGTGGTGACGACTGACTTGTACTTCCTCCTGGGTGGACTCGTTTTTCTAAGTGGTCTTGTAATACCTAAAAAAAGTCGTACAAATTACAAGATAAATAGCGCAACATATTAATTGAATTCCCTTAGTCAATGTTTTAACATTCCTGTTTTGCCGACAATTCCAAACAGAATATTTTCTGCCAAAATAAACAGGCGTATCCAATAAATGAAAAATATATAGCAACATTTTCATTACATATGCTATCAATATAAACTTAACACTAATTAAAGAAGTAAATGCAATTCACCCAGTAGAACGATGTCGTCACTTTCGAAGACTCCTGAATTACTGACCAGAATATGCCGCGGACTGGACACGAAATGGAGCATATTTGCTGCGGAATCTGAGACTATCTATTGCACAACTCGTGTTGCACATTACAACCAATTTTAAATCATACCAACTTATGATTTCTGGCTAGCTTTTCGTTTATATTGATTTAGACGCAATTGGGTACGCTAATGACGGGAAATTCAGAAGGCTCAGCAAAACTTGCAGTATCTGCTTTTAGTGCACCTATTTTTGGACGGAATACTGGCTACCATTTGGAGTGGAAATTCAGTAAAATCATAATGATGTAAAGATTTTGACCAAATTCATTGATTAACCGAGTAGAGCACCGGTGTGCACTCACGTTCTTAACAGAAGACAAAACTCGCTCGTTAGCCAGAATATGGCCATGATGACGACTCCATCTCAATTTTCTATCGCTACACCTTGAGGTAATTTGTCGTCTTTGTTTCAGGGAAGTCGTGTTCACCACGACTAGGTTAAATAAAATGATAACATAGGATCACCGTATGCCTTTGACCCGACTGTTTACAGCCATGTTCCACCTACAAATATGTTTTTCATATATTCTTTACCTGACTTAATGTTGAAACCACAGGCATTTGGATGGATTTCCGGATCCCACTCAAGACAGATGGCCAAATCTGATGGATCTTAAAGAAACAATTAGATTCATTAACAGAATGGTTAAGTGTTGATGCGTAACAGTTTTTCGGACCTCAGAACCAGGTTGCCTTCTGTTACCTACCTTATTTTGGTGTAAATTTTCCTCAAGGTCGTAAGGGAACCGTTATTATCAATATGTTTACTAGAACAATGCTGTGCCAAAGTGAACAACATCACCAACATCACAGAAAGCAACACAAAGAACATTTAACAGCTGATGCATCATCATCGAACAATCACGAAAAGAACAATAACAACAACAATAATAATGCACAAGCTAATAATTTAAAGCAAAATTTGTGAAAGGAGATATATTTTTGTATAGATAGGTCGAGCCAAAATAGATCAATACTTAGGTAATCCACAGGAACGAGGCAACATCGACTTTCACACTACACTAGCTGAGCCAAGTCAACTTCTAGACAAGGCGACATCGGTACAAGTAAAATTAGAAGCATAGGAACAGAAGAGCAGAAATCCACTTATTAGACAAAAAGGTGCCATCAAATTATCTTTACAGACTCAGAAAGTGTCTACAGAAGGTGTTTGATTTAGTTGGTCACACAATAACAAGATATTGTTGAGCCCAATGCGCTAGGCATAACCATGTGGGCACATATCCTGGCATTGATTCGGATGTGTTTTCTTATATTTGTTGTAGATATGATACTTATTTGTTGTATAATTGGAATAAAATGCTCATGCAGTCTTTAGGAAAAATAGGTTTAGCTGGAAGATATACGCAACAAAAAACAACATGTAGCAAAATAGTTTACGCAAATATAAAATTTGTGCAAATTCTGCAAATTAACCTAAGTAAATAGCATCTGACAATATAATTCATAATACATTTCAATAATAATTTATTTTGCGAGATATTTATACAAAAATAGCATGTTAAAATCTGAATTACCTACCTTAACTCTCATGTTTAGCCTAGCGTTTTCCCGCCTTAATGTACTCAACTCATTTTCGAGTTTTTCCCGTGCCAATTTCAACGGATTTGCTTCCAGCTGGAGAACCATAGTAGTGTCCTGGTTGAAATCGCCCTAAAAGAGTAGAAAACGTGTCATCATATGCTGATCAAACTACCTGAGCGCATAGCAATAATCTAATTAATAACAACAAAAATTTCGATTACATTATGTCATACTCTAACAAGCGATCGTGGCGACAAACAGAGCCTCTTTTCGTTTAATACCAGAGAACGAAACAAAATCCCTTCTCCACAGAAATCCAATCGAGAGCAAATAGATTGAACTCACCAACAACGTAGATAGATCCAGTATATATATATATATATATATATATATATATATATATATATATATATATATATATATTTTGAAATGCGAGCTTTAATAAAATTCATTGTACCCTTCCTATGTGCAAAAAAATATTTTTATCAGATACAAGAAACGCTTCTTTCTCATTATCTCCTCAAGTATCTACTAATGAACATATTTTTATATATAAATTGGAAGACAAAAAATAGAAATATTTAAACATAAAGAGAGTGTGAAAAAACGGAAGCCAATCGATTCCGTGCGTCACATCCAGTTCAAGCTTCTTCTGCTTGCATAAATCCCGCTGCAATTTGTTTAAGTATGTATTAGGTGTTACGAACCTAGTAACAAATTAGTTCAGTTGTGACCAGAAGGATAAACCAAAGGCAGCATGAATGGAAAGTATAATCTCATGCAATTTGTTTATCTATAAGGCTTCGTATGTGGCTAGCTCCCTTTTGTTATTGCATTTAGTAATTATTTTGAATTCTACATTGGGAGAACATACGTGCGATGTTTCGACGATGTGTTGCGCAACTGCAGACGTGCATTCTCCATCTGATTTAAAACAGTCGTTTATACATGCTCTCATCATAATATTAAAGCTCACTATTTTCTCTCCTTGTGCCCACGACCGGTCATATATATATATATATATATATATATATATATATATATATATATATATATATATAACCTAGGTTTATATATAAAAATATAATATAGACAGTGTAGAGCTATATGCATGTTAATTCGGCAATGGTTCGTAAATTTGTTTTCTAGCGCATGTGATCAGCAATCTATAAATTTGAGCGGCCACAATCATTTAAATTCAGTTTCAGCGATGCGCTAAATACGCGCAATTCTCCATTACCGGTTACTGAATTGCATACTGCGACAGAGGCATTCGAAAAAATTAAATTCTATGGTCATATGAACTAGTTTTAAAAAAGAGGAGTTTTAGTTACTTGAATATTAAAATATTAATTGAATCATAGTAAAACAGGAGTCATAATGCACACGGATCAAATTAATTCTAAGATTAAAGTTTGTGCTACCATTAGCTAGAATTTATAGAATTTAAGGCCAGTTTGTACTTCGAGTTAAGCCATATAATTTAAAACAAAAAGCTTTATATAATTAAACGAACATTGGTTGCGCGGGCGGTAATAACAATTATTATAGTCAAGTTTGTGATCTGGAAATAAACATCTGATCCATTCGGTACATTCATTTGTCAGTATAAACTAAGAATTGTATTGTGCAGAAAAGGTAATTCATCCAGTAGATCGTTTTCGTCCTAATTGGGAACTCATCACGTACTGCCCAGAATTTGGCGGAGGCAGGGCTCAAACTTGGGCACGTCTGCTTCTGAATCAGTTTTTCTAACTACAGAGCCACCCTGCCGTACACTACGCATAAGTCCTATCTGGTACGTTCTCAATAAGGAAGGACCTGGTCTAATGGATGAGTTGTCTTTTATACGCTATACTATTCTTAGTTTATACTGGCAAATGTATGTACTGAATGGGTCAGGTGTTCGTTTAATTATACAATTGTTCATTTCAATATCATTTTGCCAAAGTAGTGTGGTGTCTTTTCCTAAATGATAAATCTGAGATGGTTAGTTGAGCTCTACCTAAAATATAAACGACTAACCGAGTTACATTAATTAGTATATAACAGAAAATTGCGGCAGGATGTCTCAGTGATTAGAGCACCAGATTCTAAAGCAGATGTACCGAGGTTCGAGCCCTGACCGCGGAAAATAATGGCCAGTGCGTGATGAGTTTTCAATGAGGACGAAACCGGTCTATTGGATGAATTGCCTTTTCTACAGCATACAATTCTTAGTTTATATTGACATATTTAAGTAATTAATGGATCAAGTGCTTATATAAAGATCGCAACCTTGATTATAGTAATTGTTATCACCGCCCGCGCAATCAATATTCGTTTAATTATATAATAGTCGAGCACAAACATCAAATGATTTAAACAACAAAAGAAGTTAAAAGTGATCTTTTTTACTAAACGTGTCCAGCTGAGGTCAGTTTTATTTGAAAATATAACCGGAGGCATTTATAAAACTAGCTTGGCAGGAGATTTACATATATGTCTTAGAATATCAGTTTGTAAGTAGGTGTGGATATATGTATGCATGTACGTTAGTATGTGCGTTGGCATGTAGGTTGGACGGGATATTAGCAATTATTTATGAGTTGGAATGTATGTGGGCAGTATTTTTTGTTGGAAAGTGTGTGTGCATGCATATATTAATGTATTAGCAGACGTAACTATAACATAATAGTTAACAGTTATATTAAATTTCAAAAAAGCAAAGCACATTAAAATCGTTACCATGATACTACCAAGGAATATTAAGAAAGCCACACCTGTCTACGAAATTCGGCCTGGTGTACCTCCATAGCCATTTTCTCTTGCGTCAATGTTTCAACCTGAGTTGTCAACTCGGTTATTTGTTTCCTAAAAAAGAAGACACCATTTAGTAGAAAACACATACTAAGGTCAAATATGTAGATAAAACCGATAGAACAAAATTAGCTATATATATTAAAAAAATTTAAGTCATGAGCACTAACGTAATCTGCAAGTTGCACGATTAAATTATAGCAGCAGATCAAGGGGCACATTATACAAGAAGCTAAAATTTCCCTGATTGCAGAAGCAACAATTTTGTTGCAGAAAAAACTAATTGTTGGCGGCTTCAGAGTTACAGGGGAAGTTAGAGCCCATCAATCAGTTGTCCAAAAAAATCAGTCAACCTGGAAATGTAATGACATCAATTATTCCGCAACATCAAGTTGCCTATTAAAATTGAACAATTTAAAAGCCTGGTGAATCTTCTCGATTTTCGTTCGCGGGTTGTCGATTTACACTACCAGTTATGCAAAGATCTAAGTGATCCGCATTCCCATGTACGCATTGAGCTTTTAGGGTGGGCTCGCATTCGTCCGTTTCTTCCGAAGGCTTCAACTCATTCATACTAACTACTGAAAATTAGGTACAATCTACTCTTCAGTGACTGGCCAAACATTGCGCAAACATTCAAGAAAAATTTAAAAGCCTCTTTTTACGATAAATTACCTTAAATCAATAATGGTTTCGCGATCCATATTTGTGAGACTATGCGACAAGCGATTATTCTAAAAGAAAATACAATTAAAAACTGATAAGATGTATAAAATCTTAAATGAAAATTTATTAGGATCTACGTTAAGATAGTAGCAAAGAACAAATGCTGTGAAATTTCAACTAGCATTTTTAGATCGGAAAAAATAGTTCAATAAACTCGAATATCTAGTCAAAATTCAAAATTTCAGTAAATATAGGCCATAATACACGAAAATATTGACATCACTCTCCCCAACGGTTTAATAAACAATTTTTTAAAACAGTATAAATCCGGTCATACGACAACAGTCAGGTGAAATACTACGAATGGATAACAGAGAATATTACGGAAGACTCATCATCATGTCAAGCCATACAAAAGTAAAAAGTGACTAATGTTTCACTGCCATATTACCATAAGAAGTGAAAAAGTATATGAATGAAAACAGAAATAATATTTTAGACAAATTATTAGTGAGATTTACGAGAGAGAGAGAAGGAATACCTTGCTACAATGAGTAATTTTTAGCATAACTCGCAGAAATGAGGCAAACTAAACCTCTCTACAACACCATTATGGCCAAGTTAGCAATTGGGCAAGGAAGCATCAACAATACAGCTTCCTTGCGAATTTCACTGTATCACGTGATAAACAAACCAAACCTCGCAGCTAACTTTGCCCTGCTAAGAAAAGAAAGTTACGAAGATGATTCTACTAGACATTTGCAACACGATCGCCACTGAGCTCGATCCGATGCCATATCGCTTAGGGTTTCTAACCAAGAAGCATGATGCCCATGTGGACCTCATCCTGGCAGACGAGCGGGTCTTTGGATGCAAATGACTTCAATTGTTTCTGCCATGTCAAAATCTGCCCACCTTGTTTCTTACGTCAATTTGGTGCTGGATGAGAGAACAGAGCTCAACTGGGCAATCGAAATGAGGGCATACGCAAAACGTCAACGAGTCAACGAAGTTGATGGAGCATTATTTGTTTTTCTAAAAATGAGCACTTATTGGCAGATCTAAAAATACGTCTACGGACGTTAGTTATTAATTGTTGGTAACCAACATGTGCTATACTTCTCAAACAACGATGATCGAATGCGTCTCAAATCATCAACTCTAAGAGGCCAAGTTTCACTAGAGTATAGTAAGACTGCGCGTACAGATGGACTTTAAACACGACCTTAAAGGCAGGGTAAAATATTCGCATTTCTCCATAAATGAAGAGGATTTAGGAAAGCTAATCTAGCTTTCGCGATTCGTATTCTTACCTCGTCGGAGATATTGTATAAGTTGTTGATAGAGTTCCAAATATATATAAACCGATCGACTATGTCTAGAACTTCATTCTGCAGTCGCAGCGTTGGAGTGAGTGGTGGGCGATCCGGTGAAAGTATCTTACATTTAGGAGGTGCGAATTTCATACCGAAAGGCGGAACATCTGTAAATCTATTCAAGGTGGCCTGGGCAGCATCCAGACTGTCGAATAATAGTATTATATCGTCCGCATTGTCAGGATCGACTAGTTATAGCCCAGGAGTACTTCAACTCCAGCATCCTGAACGTGTGGTAGAGTGTTTTTCACAATAGCATCGATTACAAAATTAAACAAGAGGGAGAAAGTGGAAAACCTTGACGAACACAACTACTGGTTGTAAAGGTATGCGTTAATTCGTTGTAGACCTTAAGGCGACCAGAAGTATTTGTGTAGAGAGCTCGTATAATATTTTTTTTAAATTTTTGGGCACACCGCTTTTCGACAAAATATGGAATAAAACATTGCGATCCATCGAATCAAATGCACCCTTGAAATCTAGAAAGACGGCTATTGTGGGACGGTGATATAAATGTCTCTATTCAAGAACTTGCCTTAACGTAAAAACGTATTCTATATAACCTCGTCCTTAGCGGAATCCGGCCTGTTCTTCTTTAGTGTGTGATTCACGCGAAGTGCTTAGACGACGAAGTTAATTGAAACAAATAACCTACATACGACTGGAGTCAAGCTTATACCACGATGTTTATCGCACAAATTACGATTGCCTTTTTTGAAGATGGGAATGATGGTCGATTCATTCCAATCAAATCTTACGGTTTCCTCATTCCATATAAAATGAAAAAGTTTGGTCAACGCTCCTGAAATTATATCGCCACCATCCTTAAACAATCCTGGAAGCAAATCATCGGGATTGCATCGCGTACTTCTAACTCGGATGGTTCTTCGGGACTAACATTCCACGAAACTGACGCGGTTGGCGAAGAAAATTGATTGACATGGTGTAAGTATTACAATAAAAGATCGGAGGTGACCAGTTGAAACTTCAAGTCCAATACGATGCTAAATTTTACTGATAGACTGATCACAAAATTAGCTTAAATGTAACTAAAATTACAAGCATAGTTCGTTTAATGAAGAACATGGAGATTTGAATATAGAAGTTTATTAACTAGCAGCAGAATTAAAATCATACTGAATAATAAGCAAGAATGAGCACGATTAATATCAATAAAAACATGGGATGTCATATGCTAAGACACGACAAAATAAGATGGAAACAAGAATAATATGGAAAGATAATATTAAATAAGCATAGATAATATATTCGATGAATACTGACTAGTGTACATAACACGGTATGAAACTAAAGATTAAAATGTACAAAAAATGTATATAAAACTGTTGTCTTAGGTTATACGTTGCCTGAGTATAGCAGATATTTTAAAAATAATGCGTTTTGAAACGTTTTCATAACACCATTTAAAATGT
Source organism: Eudiplozoon nipponicum (assembly GCA_029291075.1). Lineage (NCBI taxonomy): Eukaryota > Metazoa > Platyhelminthes > Monogenea > Mazocraeidea > Diplozoidae > Eudiplozoon > Eudiplozoon nipponicum. Next base: position 37,499 of record JAQBSW010003698.1, read on the forward strand.
GTGTCAATTAATTTTTAATTTTAAATTCAATACTAAATTAAGCAAATGATAATTAGAACCTTGCGATAAATCGACATGCACAATAATAAAACGGATCAGAGCAGTACTGCAGTTACGATAACGCAATACTAAATAATAAACTAAAAGTGGCCTTAAATAAGAAAAGATATATATATATATATATATATATATATATATATATATATATATATATATCACGTGTTTTTTATATGCATTGTATCTGATCATTCAATCAGTGGCAGATAGTTGCCCATCTTTGCTAAACATGACGTCTGATTTAAAAAAGTATGCAAATTTGTTTCTCAAGCAAAAGATCTGGTTTGATTGTTTAAATCGTGACTGCGATCTTCATATAAACACCTGCTCGATTATGTACGTATTTTTTCAGTATAAAATAAGCATTGTATAATATAGAGATGGCAATTCATCCAGTAGACCGGTTTCGTCCTTATTGAGAACTCTTCACATATTGTTCTGAATTTGCCGCAGACAGGACTCGAAATTGGGCACGTATGCTACGGCATCTGCCCTTTAACTACTGAGCTATTCTTCCGCACACTACAGACAATTTTCATTTATATACTAACTAGAGTTTCTTAGTTGGTCTTTATGGCATCCATGTAGACCTCAAAGGCGAAACCGGTCTAATGGATGAGTTGCCAAAACTAGACTCTGCAATGCTCAGCTAATACTGAAAAATGTATGAACAGGTATTTATATCAAGATCGCAACTTTGATTTAGATAATATTTATAATCACCCGCGCAACCAATTTTCATTTAATTATATAAATATTTTTTCGCTTATTTGTTTATTTTGATTCTGCATTGTACGGGATTGTGTCTTTTGTTGTAATTGTACAGCTTCCGTTCGTTTCCAAGCTCATAGACCTTTCTGGCTTCGCGGAACATATGTTTCTTGCCTATTCTTTTTTTCACTGCTTTTTTGTTGTCTCTCTTGTTGACCTCTGTACAGGTCGACTCCCTTTTGTTGAATATACACCTTGCTTTCCATTATTCGAGTTTCTTCAGATAATATATTTTGGTGATGAAACAGTTAAAAATGACATACAATTTCAAGCATTATTAGCACATACTCTGTATTTTTTCCGAAATAAGAAGAAAAGAAGAACGTGACCAATGAATGTCTCAATGGATGTTACTTCATAGTTCAGAATCATTTCATTAACAAAGACAACGATGAATCTCTGTGACCTAATCTTAAACGAATATCCGGATTGTACGATATGCGTAAAAGATATAAAAGAACTAATTTTGACCTACACGAAAACGTTCAATTTCTATTTAATGGTGATTACTCCCATCAGCTCAACAGTGTCGCCATAAGAATTTATATACCATCGCTCCTAACAGATGTATACATGCTCCAATTAGAAAAAGCAAGCCCACAAAATATAACTGAACAATATGTGCAACAAAAGTATGTAGACAATCTAAAACTTCGCATTTTTATTAATCAGCTTTTCCGGCCGACAAAGCACATCCAGCGCCTATGACATTCAAAAAGATTTATACATCAGGTGCTGCGCACCTAGTCACAAATTAGTTCAAATATGACCAGAAGGATAAAACAAAGACACCATTAACGAAAGGTTTCGTGCTACTGGCAACTCATTATTTAGAGCGGATTTTATGCCCTATATCCACTATATATTTGGGTGAAGAATGTAGAACATTTGGACGCAACTAGAGGTGAAAGACGCACATATAATTTTGCTTTCCATATATATGCAATGCAGTTTGATCCTAGCTAGTCAGTTTGCCGTCGTACTCTGATGAAGATCATGGAAGGTCGAAACGCGTCAGTGCGTGCGACTGGCGGTAGTTTTGCTATGTTGTTCGACGACCGGTGAAATACAATGGGATTGGTGTTAACTTCAAGCTCGTAAACTTGGTTTAAAGAATTGTTTCCATCACTCGCGCAAACAATTATTGTTAAATTTTATTGTCCATATATGTTCATGTGTGAAAGCTGCAAACAGTTAATGTTCGTGACTGCATAGAAATTGTGCAGCCGACATTTCCAGTCAAGTTCAATGTATGCAAGACTGCTAGAGGTGAGAGCCGCATATCTAAATTTGATTTCCATATATATTAAATGCGGTTTGATCGTCGATAGTCAGTTTGCCGTCGTACTCTGATGATGATTATGGAAGGTCGAAACGCGTCAATGCTTGCGACTGGTGGTAGTTTTGCTATGTTGTTCGACGACTGGTGAAATACAATAGGATAGGTGTTTACTTCAAGCTTGCAAACTTGATTTTAAGAATTGTTGCCACCACCCAATGAAACAGCAGTTGAACAATCGATTCATTCGAATACGTTGGAATACCGCATTAAGTAATGGCGGAAAAAGACGAGTGCATGGCGAACTTGTCGCAGATTTCGTAGAGAACCATCTTTCTAACATTTTTTTTCTTAGTAAGACAAAGTTAGCTGCGATGTTTGATTTTGTTTATGACGTGATACAGTGAAATACACAAGGAGCCTGTATCGCTGAGGTTGCCTTGCCTTGAAGCAGACTTGGCCATAATGGTGTGGTGCAAAGTTTTAATTTGCCTCACTTCTCTGAGCTATCTTGATAAATATACTCATAGTACTAGGTACCCTCTCTATCTTTCGTAAATCTCACAAATAATTTGTGTGCCTAAATTATAATTTTTGTCGTTATTTATAAAAATTTTCTTGTTTTTTTTGGTTTGCTTCTTATGGTTATATGACAGTGAAACGTTATCTACTATGGATTTTGCATGGCTGTTCATGATGATGATGATGTTCTGGTTTAGCTGTGAGAGAAAACTTGTTTGACGTGAATACTTTCTTTGTTAGTTAACTGACAAAAGTCAGATTAGCACAAAAGCCAATCCTAACATCCTGTCTAGCACTTCATTTTTCAAATACGAAAAGTTATTCATACTTGATTATTTTGTTGATCCGACTGTCCTCTTGTTGAAGAAGCCAAGCAGGCGTCGATTCGTCTCACCAGATCAAATAACTCTTCTTCACTGGCGCTTTGATTTGCATGAAATGCAGCAATTTCATCGTGTAGAGATTTTATAGCTAGAGTGCTGGATCGTTGCTGCTGACGACCTGGAGAAATGTTACCAGATGGCAACATCATAGACTCCTCGGAGGCCAATACCTCAGATTTGTAAAAGTCGCGTTCCTATACGTATAGAAACAAACAGGTAAATTGGAAATGTCAGACAGACTACGGTAATTTGATTTGAATGTACTTAAAAAGAGAAATAATATCTCGATGTAAGAAAGCTTGGTTTAAAGTCCAATATACATAAAAGTGAGAAAAATTTGAATGACAAAAAATATTAGTAATATTTCAAAATTATATATATATATATAATTAAAGGCATGAAAGAATTCAGCTATATATTTTGTCGATACAAATAAAAACATGTATAAGATAGCAAATGAAATTAATCTACTGTACCGGTTTCGTCCTTCTTTGTAATAACCAAAACTGATCAACTGCTATTTGAACCCAAAGGAATTTGAATCACCCATGCAATTATTCTCATCATCAATATCATAAAGGACGGCGATACAATAGTTGATCATAACTGATGCTTCACTGTCATAGAAACATTTGTGAAGAAAAATAAATTAAATTTAAAAAAATGTATATAATAATTACAAAAATAATTAGAGAGCGTTTTATGTGGGGAGGGTATATTTAATATGACTATATTTATCTTGATAGTACGTGGAAATAAAGCAAAATATGCCTCAACGCAGTCATGAACAAGTCAACATTAAGGCAAAGCCAATCGGCAATACAGCTTTCATGCAATTTTTGCTCGCGGCTAACACCATCCACCTAAGAGAAGCAAGTTACGACGATTATTCTACTAGAAATCTGCATCAAGATCGTTACCGAACTCGACTCGATGGCATATTGCACAGGGTATACAACCAATAACTATGATGAACACGAGGACCTCATCAAGACAGACGAGTAGATCCTATAGTATCCAATTCTAATGTAGCTGACTTCAGCTGTTTCTGTCGTGTCAAAATCTGTTCACATCCTTTCTGATGCCAATATGGTGCTGGGTGAGAGAAAATTTCCCTACTTGACAATGAAATAGGAGTAATACGCAAAACCCATCTGAATCAACGCAATTGATAGACTTTATAGTTTATCTAACGAGGAGTACATGTTGACCGATCCAAAAATACGTCTACAGATATCAGCGTTGGTTACTCCTTGCTGGTAACCTACATGTGCTATGCTTCTCAAAAAAACGGTCGACAAATACCTGTAAGCTTATTTTCAGGGTTGACACAATACGCACAGGAGTAAAACATTTGCCACAAGTTGTGCTTTACTCCTGTACGTATTGTGTCAACCCTGATGATGAGCCTGGAAATTTGGGCTCGAAAATTTGTAAAAAGAACAATGGAAAATCTTGCTCCAACGTCATTTTCAGACAATCAGCTAATTAAAGGCTTAAAGAAGAAAAGGACAAGTGTGAACCCATCAATTGAGGCCAAAAATTACATCATCTGAAAATGAGGAAAATTCAAGATTTTACCGACCTATGAGTGCTATCAATTGTCCCGTATAAAGAATTAGTTAGACAAATTGGAGCCACCTTTATAATGGGATTAAATACCTTCAAAGCGATCCTCATTCGGCGCGCCTGGCGTTCCTGTATTTTGATGGTGGCCTCCAATTTCAATCGCAGCTGCTCAAGTTTGGCTTCCAATGATGCCACCTTTTCCTTTTCTTGCGATAATTCTACTTCACTTGTTTGTAACCTTCATGCAGCGAGTACGGCAAAAACCCACAAAAAAAGAAAATTATTTAATCTTTATATAAATTATATTGTCTCTCTTTAGATTTACGTCATTATTGCAAACATATGCATAAATATAGTCAATGGCCTATGGTCCAATGAGCTTCCGACCGAGCGCCTGACTGGCAATAGATAGGCGAACAGGCGACGCTATTATGGATCTCGTCGGTATTCACATAGTCATAACAGCAATGTATGAACGTTTAACGACCGACAGCTTTAATTTAAAAAAATTGCGCGTTCCGAATGAGAGATTGTCGGAATCAACGGGATACCGTTATGGTATCTAACTAAACGCATGGGATTCAAATAGAATTGCGCACATTTACTAAAAAAGTGTCAAAAATGCATCACCGTGACGAGGGTAAGGCAACCAGATGTAGGAGAAAATTTCGAAGTCAGAAGAAAATTTGTCACCGAATAGTTATAAAAGTTTGAAGAATCAAAGTAAAGTTATCTATTATGCAAGAAAATATCTGAGAGCAAAATATATCGAGAAACAAAAATCATCGACCAATAAATAGATTATGATTTTACACTATTCGGAGCGCCAGGTGTACTGAATGTTCTGCGCAGAATCAATTAAAGGGTCTGATCAGTTCTAGCTACCAAAAACCGAGAACTATTTAAAAAAACATCCTCGAGAGATCTGCGTAAATCTTTCTAGAAGTAAAAATAGAAAAAAGCGAAAAAACTCTTCATACAACATTAATTGAAGTCGAGAAAATAACAATTACATAAAACACGCTATTCGGAACTCTACCATAAAATGCTTCAATTGATTTCGACCTCTTCCCAAAGGTCAAATCTGATCGCTAGTGTGGTATGGCTACTAGCACACAAACATCAATAGACAGCAACAAGCATACATTAGAGAACTACTATACGAAATCTAAACATTGCAAAAAGCGCCAGTATGAATGGGGCTTCAATCGTTATAACAAATTTGTGTGGTCTTACTACAACTTGTCAAGCATTTGCAAACATTCAAATGCGAAAAAGAAACCGTCCAGTTTGTTATAGCGTAGTAAAATCGTCAATTAATTAGGCAACATTGAATTGTAGACTTAATTTCAAATGCAAGGTTGTTGGAATTTTAAAAGGTGTGGAGATTAATGAAGATATGTACCAATAATTCACTGGTAGGTATTAGTTCCTATTGAATGAACGAATGCATTACGTGTTTCCAATTTAAAAACACAAAATGCTATTGCGAGTCATGCTTATAGATGACGTCCAGTTCAATTCTATATCGCTATATGTCAATTGCCTCACAAGCGGATACTACGGTGTATGTAATCCGACACATAAACAACGTCCCACGTGATTAGTCAACGTGTTCGTCGAGTTTTAATTTGTATTAATACTGGAAGAATCGGAGTTCGACAAGATTTTGATAAGTAGGGGTGTGTATACAGCACAGTAAGATTAAATAGGAATTCACGACTAGTGCGTGAATTTAGAGAAATCGATTGACGTTGAGACAACGAAATTCAATCTCAAAGAAATTATAAACTAAAGTATCAGTTACGATTAAATGAAAATTGGTTGCGGGCGCGGTGATAATTATTTAAATCCAGGTTGCTATATTGATATAAACACCTATCCCATTATGTAAATAAATTTATAAGTATTAAAATATAGAATATTCAACTCATCCAGTAGACCTATGTCGACCTTATTTTGTGCAAACAGGGCTCAAACCTGGACAGGTCTACATCGGAATCTGTTGCTCTAACCATTGAGCCACCCCGTTGCAAACTACGCACAATTTTCAGTTTTATGCTAACTATATTGGTTAGCTTTCACTAACATGCATATAAAAATATTTTAAAGACGGAAACATGTAGATTTAATTCCATTGCTAAACAACATTATGTCATCAAATTATACTGGTGTTCAACTGCTACATTACTAGGAAATCCACTGTTTTGTGAGCTGTAAATGAAAAAAACGCTCCTTCCTAGTTGGAAGTTATGGCATGAGAAAACCTAATATGCCGTGAAGGCATACACAATCAAATTGGCGAAAAAATTCCAGTCTTTTAACATAATAAAGAAACACTAACGCCCTCAAGTTTTCCTATAGAGCACAGGTTATATTATAAATAATCTCCAAAATCAGTCAGTACAAAAAATTATAGAATTAGGCACTAAAACTTACAGAGCTCTCAGCTCACCCTGATTTGAAAGCATAAGCTCGTTGTCTTTTACAAGACGTTGTAAAATAATTCGATCTTGGGACGTGGTGATTGGCCTTGACGGTGATACGGCATCTACACCGTTTTGCAATGGCGTGCGAGAACTCACAATTGAAGCTCCTTGAGTATCGGCTTCAAGACGAGATTCGGCAACAAGTGCTCTGTTACGCCATTCGTCCATATGAGACAGTTTAAAGCGCAGATCAGAATTTTCTTCGTCTACTGTCGCCAAACGGGAGCAACAAGCCGCCAACTTCTCGTGTTCAAGTCGTAGAGCATCTAGCTCAAGCTCAACGCGAGCCTTACGAAGCACGCTGCCGCTCGTCAGTGTGGCGGCTCTGTCAGGTACACCTTTCGAATGCATTTCGGCTTCACGTTCAAGAGTAACAATTCGTTGTTCAAGGGTCGCTTTTTCTTCTGCCAATTTCTAAAAAATTGCAATAACGGTTCAAAAGATACTTCTAACAACGGGAAGTGATTGTCAGGTACAAGTAATAGCCACCTAATTCCAAAGTACTACCGGAGGAAGAACAAATTATTAGGTAAATGTGAAGTTTCGATTACAAAGTAACTTATGTATAATGAAGAAAATCTATAAAAATCTTCATTGTGTAATGAAAAACTTGAAAATGTCTTGTGCACGGAAGGTTTCACCACTATTACAGATTCAGCAAATTAAACGTGAATATTAAATAGCATTATTCATGGCGAAAATTTCAGTATTGGTGTAATACCATTCAGTGACTAATACAAATTTTTGCAAAAGTGTCGGCAATGAATGTTATATTTTTGACAAAATTTTGAATTAAGAAATAAACAATGTATTGAGATATAAGTTTATTATAAAGAAGGTATAAAAAACAAAGTTCTATACGGCAAAATTCATATCTCAACAGTTGAATCTGGTAGTTAGTATAGTTAATTTTGCAAATTTACATAGTAAATGTATGCTCCCATACATGATCTGTTACTCAATTGCAATTAAAAATTCATAAAAATGGCTGAACTAAATTTTATACTTTTAGAGACAAAAAATACGAATATATTCGCAGCAAACATTATATAGTCTAACTCATTATTATAAAAACACAACACCACGAAGTGTTCACGCTTGATAATGAAATGCCGATGAGGACAGTTCATGGATAATGCTGAATTTTCTTTGCCTTAAAGCTGACATGGTCATAATGTTGTTGTGTTAATGTTTAGCCTGTCTGACTTCTTTGTTATCTAGTTAAATATACTGTTCCGTGCTAGGTGGACAAACGAAATCTGGCTACTGCAGACAGCTTCACTTCCGATTCAAACACTTCTCATTTTCTTACCTTTTCTCTATCTAGCAACAACCCTCTTTTAAATGCTATGAATACGGTAGCTGATGATCATATTACTAAGCCCAATATCGGATTGTCCAATATCGAAGATAGTTCAAGTAGACTACCATCCATAAACTGGACAACAAGAAGCTCTTGCACGTATATTGGAAAAATTATAAATATAGATACGTTTTGTATCTCATACTCGAATACAGGATCCCCCGTGCATTACTGAACTGGGTGCATCAAACTTATAGACGCTTTTAACATCTGTTTCCACGTAGCTTTCAAGACGACAAATAAGGCGTTGATATTTTCCTAAGCGCACGAGTTGAAGTTCACTTAACTGAATGCATTCTTATAAATAGCCGACTCCGGGTTATTTGAACATAGAGTTTTGGTTATGGGTGACATGAATGCTCATGTTGAGCGCTTAAGTAACTGAGAAATTTATTTAGTATGAAGATACAATTTAAGCTAAATTCGCAACGATAATTGTGAGCGAGTGCTTGACATCTGCGCGGAACATAGATTATAATTAAGTAAAAAAACTTCCGACGTAGTTTAAAACGCTGCGACACAATGCGTCCGCCGGTCCCCGGACAACGGTGGACTCAAATAGATCCAGTAGAAATTAATTATAAATGGCGAGGTTGCATCCACGACTGTCATTTGTATTGAAACACTTATGTAAACTCAGAACAAGCACGTATTCGTTTTAGATTTAAACTATATTTTTTCCCGAAAAATAAATAAAAATGAATCGCAAATATATGTAAGCAAACTCGAACAACCGTCCTTTCGACAAAAATATGAATATATACATAAGCCAAAACTAACCAGTCTTGATGGCGAAAATTCGAAATTACTTCGGACAAACAGAATTTCTAATATACACAATACAGGTATTACTGTATGCGGTATTGTAGGCCCCAGTAGAAATAATCACTGGTTCTCTGTAAAATCTATGGAGATACTCGAAACAAGGCACCAAATTCCACTTGGCTCGGCTTATAGTAATACTCATAAAAATGTAAGACGCTAATTTAAGCTTAAACTAATAGTCGATGTCGAATTTTGTGCCAGCAAGGCTGAAGAGGTGGAAGAAGCGCTCGCATTTGGTAATAGCCGCCATTTGTTCCAATTTTTTCGCGAAATAATCTGAGAAAAATAAAAGTTAGTGAAACTATGAATGGCAGTAAAAACCATCTAATAACTGATAGTTGCACTGAACAATTCAAAGGTCAACTTTCTGTGGTACAGTGTCAATTCCGATACCCGAAATCATGCCTGTATCGACAGTGTGGAATGTTAATCTTAAAGAAATATCAGAGTTGGAAAAACGGAATGCAATATAATTTCGGAAGCGTTGACCAAAATTTTTCGAACTATATGGAATGAGGATACCGTACAACTTAATTGGAATGAGCCTACCATTATCCCTATCTTCAAAAAAGATAACCACAAATCATGTGATAGCCATCGTGGTATGAGCTTGGATCCAGTCGAATCTAGATTATTTTCTTCGATTATCCTATGCCGTCTTAGCGCTTCGCGTTAATCATGTGCTAGAGAAGAACAAGCGACATGTATATCGCGGTCCTAAAATAGCCATTTTTCTTGATTTTAAGGGTGGACTTGACGCGGTGGATGGCAATGTTTTAGTCGATATACTGTCGAAAAGTATGCCAAACAAATATACAGATACTATACGCACTTCCTCTACTCAAACTCATGTTCGCATTTAGGTCTACAACGAATTAATACTGTAATAGATGCTGTTATGCACAACACTCTTTCACACGTTCATAATGCAAGTGTTGATGTTCTCTCGTGCGGAAGATAAGTCGATCTTGACTATTCAGACGATAACATAATATTATTCGACATTAGATTTTCTTCTCAGATCACAGTGAATAGACTGGTATACGATTTCCCCTCTTTCGGTATGAAATTTACACCCTCGCTACGAAAGATACATTTACAGAATAGCCTACAATTCACTCTAACTCTGCGACTGCAGCTCTATCAATAACTCAGGTAATATGTCTGAGAATCTCGAAAGTTAGAGTAGCTTTATCAAACTTTCGCTATATATATGGAGAAATGCGATTGTTGCCCTTTGCCTTAACGGTCGTGTTTACAATGCATCTGCACGCGTAGTATTATTATGCACTAGTGAGAATTGGCCCCTTAGAGGTGATGATTTTAGACACTAAATGGCATTTGAACATCGTTGATTAATTAGTATATCAAAAGAAGGTTATCAACATCGTAGAACCAACTGCGTTGGGTCGGTAAAAATTGCGTATGCTTTCAATTCGTTTGTCCAGTAGAAAATTATTATCTCACTCAGCGCCAAATTGGCATAAAAAAGGAGGACAGATTTTGACTTGATAGAACGATTGAAAGATAACTAAATATAAATTGGATAGTATAAGACCCAATCGCGTGCCACGAAGGTGTCCACGAGCGCATCCTAGTTCTTGGTAGGAAACCTTGCGCAATATGACATCGAGTCAAGCTCAGTGGCGATCTTGTTGCAGATTTCAATTAGAATCATCTTCGTAGCTTTCTTTTCTTAGTTGGGCAGTTTTAGCTGCAAGATTTGCGTGTTTTTATGACGTGATACAGTGAAACTCACAAGGATATTGTACTGTTTAAGATGCTATGGTCTTAAGGGTGTTGGCACCTAAATGAGAGTTTAGTTGCATAAACTATGATTATATTCATGTTATTTGTAAGCATTTGTCTGAGATCTTCACAAGATTCATTTCTATTCTACAAACTTAAAATCAGATAAAATAATTAATGCAACAATAATTGATTGCGCAGGTGGTGTTTACAATTCTTTAAATCATGTTTGCGAGCTTGAAGTAAACACCAATTCCATTGTATTTAACCAGTCGTCGAACAATATAACAAAACTACCGCCAGCCGAAGGTCGAAAGGCGTCAGTGCGTTGCGACTGGTGGTAGTTTTGTTATGTTGTTCAACGATTGGTTAAATTAAATGGGATTGGTATTTACTTCAAGCTCGCAAACTTGATTTAAAGAAAATAATTAATGGTTTCAGAATACTTTGATCTCAGAATGACAAATATTTTATGTTAATAACAGTATTATCGGAGTTACTCATTCAAAAAATCTTTGTCAAAGAAAAAGCCAACTCGAAGCTCAGATATAATTGAAACGAATTCTACTAAAAAATTGTGACAAGAGCACTTATTAAGACAAACGAGTAGCTACGTAAATAGTACAACAAAATATGCGCAAAATAAAAAAAATCTTTATAATTTTTTAACTCCAAAATATAAGAACGTACCTTGGTTTTATCCATCAACTCTTCATACTTAAGCAAAACAGTACTATTGTCTTCCAACTCCTTCCGCAGAACACTAATGATTCTAGAAAAAAACAACGGGATTATTTTTGCACAAATACAAATACGAATAAAAAATAGCCAAATATAAAATCCAACCTTGATTTCGATTCAAGTTCAGCCATTGACGAAGAAAGCCTGGCAGTGCATTCACTCTCATTAGATTCAGCCTGTTTTAAGAGATTCCTACACTCCAGAAGCTGATTTCGCAAATCAATCATTTCCTGTTAATAGTTTGCAGAGAACATTAAAATTTTAATAAAAAGAATGCCTAAAAACTGTCAAAAAAAATAAGCACTCAATACGAGAATCGATATATGCGCTCGATTTGACAGAAATCATTTCTAGATGAGAGACTGGGGGCATTGAACAAGAACAAAAGTTACGAGCCGACAAGTTTCACACAGCTACAGTTTGATGTTCTATCGTCTCTGAAACTTATTATGAAACATCGATTGCATTAGTTGATTGTATTTTCATCTCTGTGTATCACTAATTTGGTGCTATACTTAATTAAAACTTCTTTTTATCTCTTTTGTGGAAAAAATTAAGATATATTTTCCTCATTCATAAGTATCTCCTTTTTATCGGAGTGAGCTATTATGTTCACATTTATACGATTTCAACATGTTAAAGTCAAGATTCACGGGTATTACGATAAAAACATATGAAGTTATGATATATAAAACTAAATTATTCTCAATTCCTTATTCGTTGCATTACCGCCAGTTTTCCTGCGAATTGAAATTAAAACAGCAACTTATAACAAATAATTTTACCTGATCTGTGTTGTGACTAACAAAGGTGATGTTCTAATTGCTTTCTTAGTTGAAGATATTTCGGCTGCCATTGGCGACACTCTTCGTTTATCCACAAGTATAAAAAAACACCAACAAATCAAGGGCTTGCTTAATTAGTTTTTACTGATAAAGTGTGGACAGTCAAAAACTGTAATCAATGGCAACCGAAATATCTCCAACTAACAAAACAAATGGAACTCAGCCCGCGTTAGTCAAAACTCAAATCAAGTAATTATGTTAATTAGAATTTCGAAATTTTTTAATTCCTTTAAATAACAAATACAGCATGTCAATTTTGCACATTTTTACAATGTAGGACATGATGGTCTTGGTCGCAAAATGAAAGTATATTATTAGCCGTGTCTTATCTGTACGCGTATTATCGGTAATTAACAAACCTTGTGTATTTATAGCTAGTTATGGTCCCACTCACCGAAGGCACCACTCATCTTTTAATATCAATTAAATACTAAACTGTAAGCTTTAACACAATATCGTCAAATACTTTACTTTACTGCGGCTGACACCTTTTGGAGGATAAGCCGGCTCCAATTTCATGGAGTTTCTTGGGAATTTGGTATCGTCAAATATCGTCAAATACAATACTATAATTAAAACAAATTATCATATTCGATAAAGCGCATTTAAATAATTCATTTTTGGCAAGAAAACATTACATGTTCAAGATTTTGATCCAACTGTTTCGATGTTTTAAGAAAATAATCAGTTTCACAATTCTTTAACTTTTCATTATCTCGCAGCATTGCCTGAGTCTTTTGAAGCTCTTCTTCTAATCGACGTATATGCTTTAGATCGGTATCGCGCTTACTCTCCGCATCACGCAAACGATTTTCAAGCTCCTACGATTTAAATTAATAGCATTATACCTGCAGTTCCAATTTATTCCTTTTTAATTTGTTTTCGAATTCAATCTGCGTCTCCGTTAAAGCCGCCTCAGAGGAACGTTTTCTACCAACAGCAGTTGCCAAGGAAGTAATGCTTCCACCTTAAAGAAGTAAAGAAATAATTGTATGCACTGATATCAAGAACCATATAAGCTTAGGATAGAAAATAAAATAGACGAAAAAAAATGATACGAAGAATCTGAGGATTAATAGCAACAGCGTGACATAACTTTGAAAGATAATAAAAATCACAAAATAAAAAACTTAATGTTCTATTCATTATATACAGAAAATAAAGTTAGCGTTAAATATAAGAATTCGTACAATAATACTCTTGGCTCTCTCTCTCTCTCTCTCTCTCTCTCTCTATATATATATATATATATATATATATATATATATATATATAAATCAGAAGTACATTTTAAAGTGGATATTTAACTGCCACCTAACGATACGAGAGTGAAAGGAATAATAATTACGCAATTTGAAAAAGAAATGCATAAGAATGACAAGAATATTATTAACACATAATACAGACTATTATTAAAAATCTTATAATTTAAAAAGCCCTATATAGAACAAAATAATTAATTAGGAAGTTTTAAATCTAGCTAAGGTTGAGAAATCTACACAACCAAAAAAAGTGAAGTCGACAAGGCATATTATTGGTAATAAAAATTTTAGGTACGACGATTGTGGCAATGGCCACCTTTAAGACAAATAATGAACAAAAAGTCTTATCTAGGGCAGACAGTATTTCAACAGAAATTCCTCGCAGAAGCGTCTGTATAAGAATGAAGCAGTCAGCCCAATGAGAAAAGCAGACTTAGAGCTGAAGTGAACATAAATTAATTAATGTGTAAATTTGTTTTATTAAATCGATGCTCGTTGTGCGAGAAAAATTCTATATATAATTGAGTAAAAATAAAGCATTTGTCGTACATTTAAAATGGCTTCTGATGGGTTGGAAACGTTGATTCAGGCATTGACTTCTCAAATGAATAATTTAACTGCAGAATTAGGCACAATTAAGGCTCGTCTAGACGATACGCTTATAATAAATACAGAAGACATCCAAGTACGTGGACCATCCAACATAGGTGGACACAACAATGGCGACCGCGCCGAAGAGGAATCAGGAGGAAATATGCCGGCGTTTTCAGCCGAATCAACGAATTATTTCAGACCGTCATCAGAGTTTAAGTCGATGTTGGCACCACTAGATGTGGTAAGGCCACAGTTGTGGTTCGAAAAATTTGAAGCATCAGTTCGAGCCCAAGAATTTACATTGGAAGCACCTATTGTGCGTGTAGCTGTGCAGGAATTAGTGGACCGGACAGTAGCAGTCCAATTGGAATTGCCGGTTGACCTCACGTATGAAGAATACAAAAGACGCGTGTTGGATCATTTCCGGGCTAGGCCTCAGGAAGTGTTCTTAGAATTATACAGCCTGAAGCCATTAATGGGTGAGATGCCCATGGATACCATGGCACGTATCAAGCGGTGGTTCTCGAAGCTTACCGAGTCTTTACCCGGTTTGCAACCACATGAGGCCATCATGTTCATGCTGCTGGATCTTACTAGATACGGTGAAATATCCAGCGCCCAGGGAGGCCTTGAAGAGAGACTTCAGGCTCTTCAAAGTTCGGCCATAATGATAAACAAAGTGGCAGCTGCATCTCCACGCATGGGTCCAGTTACGACATTTGACAGGAGCGACATACCTTATTGGAATTCTTCGCGGCATAATAAGCAGTTCCGCGACAGAAGGCAACAGCTAGTGGCCTGGAAGCAAAGTCAGTATATAAGGACTCCAGCTTCGACGAATACGACGTATAAGCGTCAGCAAAACCCATGTACCGCTCCTCGAGAACGGCCAGTGCAGTGGGGTAACAGGGTGCACAATCTCACAAATAAAGGTGGGAGAGAGTAGGGTAGATCGAATAAAGACCAGCAGAACAAACAAAAAAGTGGTCCGAACCAGATGGCCTTTGAAGAAAAGGAAGTGTGGGAAACATTGCCAAATGTAAGAATTTTCATTAAAGTTAAATTTTTAGAACTCTTCAACGGACAGCCAATAATAATGCAATTGGATACTGGAGCTGATGTGTCGGTACTACCATTGACTTGGCCATTGAACAATGTAAAACCTACGAAAGCAAGTTTATGTCAGGCATCGGGCGCATCGATGGTGGCTGTGGGCGAGGGGGACACGAAGTTGTTAATAAATGAAAATGTCTATCATATGTCTTTTGTTGTTTCGAATACGCAAACGCCCCTATTGGGACTTGATTTCATTAGAAAATGGGTTAAGACGATAGACTGTCAAAATAAACGTGTATGCCTATCGCGGCCTGAGGGAATAAGTTCAATAAAGTCTATATGTACCCCTAAGATGCAGGAGGAGACCAGTTGTCTGCCTGGGTGGTGGAAGAATCTTCAAACCCAATATAACATTATATTCCAACTGCCTGATTGTAGCGAGCGTCCAGGGCCGACGGTCGACCAGTTTAAGCTATGGCTAGAACTAAATGACGGTTACGAACCACCAAAAGTATATGGTGCTCCTCCAAAGAAATTAGCAGCAGCGACTCGAGCAACCCAAGAAATGATAGAAGCCGGCGTTCTTGAACCGTCAACATCTGTTTTTCGTGCTCCGATGGTTTATGTTACGAAAAAGGATGGTTCGCTCCGACCAGCGGCTGATTTTAGGCAATTGAACTCAGTAACTAAACCGGACCCGTATCCCATGCCGGCTCTGCGTGATCTGTTCTTACAGCTAGCGGGAGGCAAATGGTTTGCCGTGCTTGATCTTAAACAGGGATTTTGGCAAATAGGCGTGCGGCCCGAAGACCGATGGAAGTTAGCGGTACAAGTACCCCAAGGTCATTTCCAATTCACCCGGGTACCATTTGGCCTTAAAAACGCACCGAAAGTGTTCCAAAGAATGATGGACTCGTTCGTGTCTGACTTAACTTGTACAACAGCTTACGTAGACGATGTTATTATATGGGCCACTACTGAACACGAATTACGTGTGAGGCTGCAGAAGATGTTGGCCAAAGCTGTAGAATGGCGATTACATTTTAATCCAGAAAAGGTACAGATAGGTCAAGAAGTGCGGTTCTTGGGGCACTTAGTCTCAGCGGACGGATGCATGCCGTTAGATTCGAATGTACAACCTATCAGGGATTATCCGGTGCCTACTACTAGAAAACAATTGCGCCGGTTTATTGGTATGGTGAATTTCTATAGACCATACCTCGCAGGGATGGCGGTTACGCAACAGCCCTTATCTCAGTTAACTAGTGCCAAGATACCATTTCGTTGGACGGAGGAGGCTCAACAAGCGTTTGTGCTATGTAAGCAGAAATTAATAGATGCAACTATTTTGACTTTCCCGGTAGGTAATATGTCAATTGTTACAGACGCGTCAGATATTGGTATAGGAGCGGTGTTACAAGCTGACGGACGTCCTGCGCAATATATAAGTCGCACACTCACTAAGGCGGAACAGAACTATACCGTCACAGAAAAAGAATTACTTGCCGTACAATGGGCGCTGCGGAAGTTTAGATATTTTGTCATCGGGGGACACGTGGACGTCTTTACCGACCACAAAGCGCTAGTGCATTGGAGATCACTATGTATTGAGAAGAAACGTGTACATCGAGCCATTGAAGAACTAGAAGAGTACGATATATCAATTCATCATAGAGCAGGAATCGAGAATGCGGCGGCCGATGCGCTCAGCAGAATTTCCGCTGTGCGGGTTTCGCCGCTTATAAAAGTCTCTGAAGAACAGGGAAGAGATGCTACATGTCAGGAAATAGTCAATCAATTAAAAAACGGCACAGTGGTGTCTGCACCATATAAAACGTTGAGTCTACAGAACGGCCTGTTGGTGCGGAAAGAAGGACAAACAGTGCAATGGTTTGTGCCAGAATCTATAAGAACAGAATTAATGGCCTTTTGGCATGAAACGTTAGGACATCCCGGCGCTGGGCGGCTCATTGAGACATTGCAGTCACGATTGTATTGGCCTGGCATGTCCAAAGAAATTCGTAGCTATTGTCAACAGTGCACTACATGCCAACGTTGTAAACCACAAAAACGAGAAAAAGTCACTCCGATTGCTTTCAATGCCACTGCACGGAACGAGTTTCTGCATATCGACCTGGTAGGTCCACTGCCGGTAGCTCGCGGCGGCGTGTCCTATGTGTTTTCCATGGTCGATAAGTTTACCCGATGGGTCGAGTTTGTACCACTGAAGAAGATCACAACAGAAAAGATTATAACGTGCTTAGAAGAGCGATGGCTCAGTCGATTCGGTGCACCACAAGTTATTGTTACCGATCAAGGCGCACAGTTTGAGTCGAAAGAATTTAATCAGTGGTGCAAAGACCTTGACATAAAGCATTCCCGCACAGCCACTTATCACCCGCAAACCAATGCGACAGCTGAGCGCGCACATAGGACGATGAAAGAGGTACTGCGATGTTGGTGCCACGAGAGCCCGGGAACGTGGAGAGACAAATTACATTTGGTCGAGCGGGCCATGCGCTTTACAGTCTCAACAGCTACAGGATTCGCTCCAACGACCATGGTCTATGGAGGACACATAAGACTGCCAGGTGAACCTGTAATCCAAGGATCCCATGAGCGCTGCACCATAGCGGATATTCAGGAACGACTAAAACAGTTAACTGAATATGTAGGCGCCACACAGCGACAAGGCTATGCAAGGCAACCGACACGCACTCGCCTAAAGGTCGGCGACTATGTAATGGTAGCGAAGGTCGAGCCCATGGCACTGCAGGCTGTCAATGATGGGCCGTATCGCGTGGAGAGGGTGGACGCAGAGCACAATACTGTTTTTGTTAGCCTGCCCGATGGACCACGAGCTGTTGCACTGGATCGTTTAAGCAGAGTGCGAAAGCCGATTCCTGAGGGGGGAAGATGTGGCAATGGCCACCTTTAAGACAAATAATGAACAAAGGGTCTTATCTAGGGCAGACATTATTTCAACAGAAATTCCTCGCAGAAGCGCCCGTATAAGAATGAAGCAGTCAGCCCAATGAGAAAAGCAGACTTCGAGCTGAAGTGAACATAAATTAATTAATGTGTAAATTTGTTTTATTAAATCGATGCTCGTTGTGCGAGCAAAATTCTATATATAATTGAGTAAAAATAAAGCATTTGTGGTACATTTAAAATGTCTTCTGATGGGTTGGAAACGTTGATTCAGGCATTGACTTCTCAAATGAATAATTTAACTGCAGAATTAGGCATAATTAAGGCTCGTCTAGACGATACGCTAATAATAAACACTGAAGACATACATGTACGTGGACCATCCAACATAGGTGGACATAACAATGGCGACCGCGCCGAAGAGGAATCAGGAGGAAATATGCCGGCGTTTTCAGCCGAATCGACGAGTTATTTCAGACCGTCATCAGAGTTTAAGCCGATGTTGGCACCACTAGATGTGGAAAGGCCACAGTTGTGGTTCGAAAAATTTGAAGCATCAGTTCGAGCCCAAGAATTTACATTGGAAGCACCTATTGTGCGTGTGGCTGTCCAGGAATTATTGGACAGGACAGTAGCAGTCCAATTGGAATTGCCGGTTGACCTCACGTATGAAGAATACAAAAGACGCGTGTTGGATCATTTCCGGGCCAGGCCTCAGGAAGTGTTCTTAGAATTATACAGCCTGAAACCATTAATGGATGAGATGCCCATGGATACCATGGCACGTATCAAGCGGTGGTTCTCGAAGCTTACGGAGTCTTTACCCGGCTTGCAACCACATGAGGCCATCATGTTCATGCTGCTGGATCCTACCAGATACGGTGAAATATCCAGCGGCGGCTGATTTTAGGCAATTGAACTCAGTAACTAAACCGGACCCGTATCCCATGCCGGCTCTGCGTGATCTGTTCTTACAGCTAGCGGGAGGCAAATGGTTCGCCGCGCTTGATCTTAAACAGGGATTTTGGCAAATAGGCGTGCGGTCCGAAGACCGATGGAAGTTAGCGGTACAAGTACCCCAAGGTCATTTCCAATTCACCCGGGTACCATTTGGCCTTAAAAACGCAACGAAAGTGTTCCAAAGAATGATGGACTCGTTCGTGTCTGACTTAACTTGTACAACAGCTTACGTAGACGATGTTATTATATGGGCCACTACTGAACACGAATTACGTGTGAGGCTGCAGAAGATGCTGGCCAAAGCTGTAGAATGGCGATTACATTTTAATCCAGAAAAGGTACAGATAGGTCAAGAAGTGCGGTTCTTGGGGCACTTAGTCTCAGCGGACGGATGCATGCCGTTAGATTCGAATGTACAACCTATCAGGGATTATCCGGTGCCTACTACTAGAAAACAATTGCGCCGGTTTATTGGTATGGTGAATTTCTATAGACCATACCTCGCAGGGATGGCGGTTACGCAACAGCCCTTATCTCAGTTAACTAGTGCCAAGATACCATTTCGTTGGACGGAGGAGGCTCAACAAGCGTTTGTGCTATGTAAGCAGAAATTAATAGATGCAACTATTTTGACTTTCCCGGTAGGTAATATGTCAATTGTTACAGACGCGTCAGATATTGGTATAGGAGCGGTGTTACAAGCTGACGGACGTCCTGCGCAATATATAAGTCGCACACTCACTAAGGCGGAACAGAACTATACAGTCACAGAAAAGGAATTACTTGCCGTACAATGGGCGCTGCGGAAGTTTAGATATTTTGTCATCGGGGGACACGTGGACGTCTTTACCGACCACAAAGCGCTAGTGCATTGGAGATCACTATGTATTGAGAAGAAACGAGTACATCGAGCCATTGAAGAACTAGAAGAGTACGATATATCAATTCATCATAGAGCAGGAATCGAGAATGCGGCGGCCGATGCGCTCAGCAGAATTTCCGCTGTGCGGGTTTCGCCGCTTATAAAAGTCTCTGAAGAACAGGGAAGAGATGCTACATGTCAGGAAATAGTCAATCAATTAAAAAACGGCACAGTGGTGTCTGCACCATATAAAACGTTGAGTCTACAGAACGGCCTGTTGGTGCGGAAAGAAGGACAAACAGTGCAATGGTTTGTGCCAGAATCTATAAGAACAGAATTAATGGCCTTTTGGCATGAAACGTTGGGACATCCCGGCGCTGGGCGGCTCATTGAGACATTGCAGTCACGATTGTATTGGCCTGGCATGTCCAAAGAAATTCGTAGCTATTGTCAACAGTGCACTACATGCCAACGTTGTAAACCACAAAAACGAGAAAAAGTCACTCCGATTGCTTTCAATGCCACTGCACGGAACGAGTTTCTGCATATCGACCTGGTAGGTCCACTGCCGGTAGCTCGCGGCGGCGTGTCCTATGTGATTTCCATGGTCGATAAGTTTACCCGATGGGTCGAGTTTGTACCACCGAAGAAGATCACAACAGAAAAGATTATAACGTGCTTAGAAGAGCGATGGCTCAGTCGATTCGGTGCACCACAAGTTATTGTTACCGATCAAGGCGCACAGTTTGAGTCGAAAGAATTTAATCAGTGGTGCAAAGACCTTGACATAAAGCATTCCCGCACAGCCACTTATCACCCGCAAACCAATGCGACAGCTGAGCGCGCACATAGGACGATGAAAGAGGTACTGCGATGTTGGTGCCACGAGAGCCCGGGAACGTGGAGAGACAAATTACATTTGGTCGAGCGGGCCATGCGCTTTACAGTCTCAACAGCTACAGGATTCGCTCCAACGACCATGGTCTATGGAGGACACATAAGACTGCCAGGTGAACCTGTAATCAAAGGATCCCATGAGCGCTGCACCATAGCGGATATTCAGGAACGACTAAAACAGTTAACTGAATATGTAGGCGCCACACAGCGACAAGGCTATGCAAGGCAACCGACACGCACTCGCCTAAAGGTCGGCGACTATGTCATGGTAGCGAAGGTCGAGCCCATGGCACTGCAGGCTGTCAATGATGGGCCGTATCGCGTGGAGAGGGTGGACGCAGAGCACAATACTGTTTTTGTTAGCCTGCCCGATGGACCACGAGCTGTTGCACTGGATCGTTTAAGCAGAGTGCGAAAGCCGATTCCTGAGGGGGGAGATGTGGCAATGGCCACCTTTAAGACAAATAATGAACAAAGGGTCTTATCTAGGGCAGACATTATTTCAACAGAAATTCCTCGCAGAAGCGCCCGTATAAGAATGAAGCAGTCAGCCCAATGAGAAAAGCAGACTTCGAGCTGAAGTGAACATAAATTAATTAATGTGTAAATTTGTTTTATTAAATCGATGCTCGTTGTGCGAGCAAAATTCTATATATAATTGAGTAAAAATAAAGCATTTGTGGTACATTTAAAATGTCTTCTGATGGGTTGGAAACGTTGATTCAGGCATTGACTTCTCAAATGAATAATTTAACTGCAGAATTAGGCATAATTAAAGCTCGTCTAGACGATACGCTAATAATAAACACTGAAGGCATACATGTACGTGGACCATCCAACATAGGTGGACATATCACATGAGATTATACTTTCCGTTCATGCTGCCTTTGGTTTATCCTTCTGGTCACAACTGAACTAATTTGTTACTAGGTTCGCAACACCTAATACATATTTGCATATATATTAGTTCTCCGCAACAAACAGTATTTAACTGATATATATAAACATTCTGATATGATTCCAGGAATATTTATTAGCAACAATAATATTATCATTAAACTATTCTAAATAAAATATGGAAGCTACTGCGGAAAAGACTTGTATTTGATTCCAAAAAATCAATTACTAAAACGTATGACAGTGATCATCTAAGTACGTTTCTGCCACTAGGCTCATCCAACCTCTAAGTTATTTAGTTATGTATTCATTTTTGCGGTAAATTAACATATATGAAACTTTGTACTAGTTGTTTCTTACCTAGTAACAAATGTGTCTTAATAAGACCTGAAATATGAACAAAAGTCAGTTTGATCGAAAGGTCTAATCTCATGTACACATGCGTGTTCTGCTTAACGGTGACTCATCAGTAGTAGCCAGTTTAGCGCCTCATACCAACTATATAATTGATCAAAAAATGTGGAAAAATAGGGCGGTAAAATTTCCTACAGGAACGATTATTCAAGCACTAATGGAGTTTAGTACATATGAAGTCTTCGAAAATGACACTTCAAGGCCAGTTCACAATATATAGTATTTACCATGACTGTAAACGGCATCAGCACAACGTCTTAAAATATTCCGAACCTAAGTTTTCTAAATACCGATCCTGTGCATGGTACCAAATCTATGTTTTCTAAATATACAAAATTTCATCAAAATTTAGAATTGCAACTAATTGAAAAACTAATGAATATCTGCTAATCAAGCATATCTATACACTTTTGCATTGATCGAAATCAGTTTTCTAATTTCGTAGTAATCGTAACATAATTCAATTAAATAATTAATGGTTAACTCCATTACTTATTGAATATATATAAATATATTCATATTGGTGAATGTATCGCCCAACGGTGCCAAATTTCCTGATTAAATATATAGTAGGCATAGGGCGGAGTACGGCTTCTACTGATGAGACGCCTGGAAGCATGAAACACGTGTGTACGAAATTATACTTTTCGTTCGTGCTGGTTTTGTTATGTTCTTCTGGTCTTATTAGTTTACACTATGTTGCTTCTTGAATATTTAGAATTCGTGAAATATGAAGATAATAATAGTTTAAGAAATATCTGCACTCATTTTTTATTTATTTTACAAATCTTTATCAAATGTCAATTGATTAAAATGGTTTTCGCGTAAATTGCATCCTACTTTCAGACTTTGTGTGATAAAGTGTTATCAAGAAGTGGTCATATGTTGCTTTTAAAAAACTTAAAATTAAAAAAAGTAACATTACATTTTGTGCAAACGCGTATAGCTTAAACATTTCCATTTGTAATAGACATACTAAAGTTTGTCCCTTATTTAAGTCGGTGATTGCATTGGATACCAATTACTTCAATTGACTAAATATTTATTAAGCCTAAGTTTGCCGAGTCTAATTTTGGCAAACTCCGGATATTGGAACACAAAATTACCGTAAACGCAACGCACATTTATCAGTGCTATTTTGGCGCAAGATCTAACCACAGCATAAGTATCAGCTGTTGTTCATATAACGAAAAGAACGCGCTGAAAATCCAAAGCACATTTAATATAATTGGTGTACAGGTGTTTGTTTGTTTAGTCGTGAATATAGGATGTCACAACTAAGACCTTCTGCACTGTATAATTCTTTGTTATAAACAAACGGAAATCCGCCCGTTTTGGATTTTGAATTTCGTCTATTGTGTGCTCGGCTACTGCAGATATGTTGACATCCTATCCAGCTGAGTTTAATCTTAAACATTCTCAGATTGGCTTCTTCTTTATCGGCATTTACTGCCTATCTATCAATATGTACAGTTATTTTATGTGCATGGACATCAATGTTAGGATAGATGGCTTACAAGATGTCAAACCTTCCAACATAGGCACGCATTTTATCGAAAAATTAAACATTAATATTTTAATTCTTCACGTAATTACAGCGCACCACACGTCTCTTTCAAGTTATAAAACGGCGTAGATTGTCATTTTGTGCGTTATGGGCATACCGTTTTTTTGTATTTTATAGTTCATGTTAGCCTCAATAAATAATTCAGATTAATTCAGAAAAAGAATACACAATCAAAACAAAGTTTTATAAATTAATTTAGTAAAATAATATACTAGTAAAAAGGCCGACGCCGATTAATTGATAATTATGAAATTCAATTTAAGTATAAATACATATAAAAAAACAAATTCGTTGTCTACTGCAACATTGCGTATTTAAATCATTAATTTTCCGTTCAATCATTAAACAACAAATATCAAATTTCTTTATGGTTGGATTTAACTTTTTTGTTTTAAACGTAATGGCACGTAACTTTAACCTTAGAAAACGACGTTTAATTTTTTCTTCAGGCATAACGTCGGTAATATATGTTATGTAGCGTAATTATAGTAATTTACTATGATTAAATGACAAATTTTAGAGTGATAGAATGAAAGAAAACAGCTGGACATGACCTTTTTTAGATAAAAAATTAAATTATTCCAAATACCTAAATTTAAACTAACTCATAGCAGTTTGTACAAGAAAGTATCAGGCATGAATGTAATTTTATTAATTTTTCACACTCACAAAATAAAAATTTAATAAGTGTTTCAAATGACTTACAAATAGAATTTTTTATATTTTTGTGCAATTCATAGACGACCAATCATTTAAATTTTTAGTAATTTCCCCTATTTCAAACTCTAACTCTGTTTTAATTTTCCGCATTAATTTTTTCTTTTATAAAAGTGTATATATTTAACCAATCAATAATTTCTCGGTTGTTGATAAGAATTATTTATATCAAGTTTGTGAGCTTGAAATAAAAACTAAATCCCATTATATATCCATTTTGAAGTACAAAAAAGCGTCGTGCAAGTTAGCAAAATAAAGTCAAACATTAGACTGTTTCGTCTTGTATGGAAACACTTTAAGTAGTCTCCAGAACTTGCCGCAGACAGAGCTCGAGCTGGCACACATTTGCTCTGTAGTTTATGAAACTATCAATTGCGTAATACTGCCGCACAAAACACGCAATTTCCAATTATATAATAACATATCTTTTATTAACATTTCCCTTCTGGTTGAGCTTAAACGGTATCCAATTGTACCTTAATTTCTAACTAGCCACAGTCAATCTCTCATTCTAGAAAAGACATCATGATATCTGTGAAACTGTTGTGGGATTCGAGATTTATACAATTAAACCATTCATGATTGCACGGGTGGGGATAACATTTATTTTAATCAAGGTTGAGTGCTTCATATAAACACTAATCTCATTAGATATAAATTTATCAGTATAAACTTGGCATTGTATAATAATAAAAAAGGCTACCTGCTCGGCGAACCGATTTCGACATTATTGGGAACTCTTCAAGTGCTGTCAAGAATTTTTACGCAGCCACGATTTGAACTAGGGCAAATTTTCTTCAGAGTCTTTGGCTGCTCACTACGATATCCTCTGCATACTACACGAATTTTATGTTATATTCTTACTTATGAACATTTGTTGGTCTTTTCTTCAGTTGAAGTCTGTGGCGTCTAATTGGACCTAACGTACCAACTAACTATTCACAATTTCTCATAATAGAACATATAATAGACTGCCTGTGGATGTAGATTTGAATCGAATTCTTACAGAATCAAACCATCATTTATTGCTCGGGGTGTCGGTAACAGTTACGTAATTCAAGGTTGCTACCTAGATACAAACTCAAATATCACTATATATATATATACACTTGTTTGTATAAACAGAGCATTATATATATATGGTACCAGCGATTTATTTATCTGGTAGACAGTTTTCATCCTATTTGGGAGCTCCAAAATATTGCAGATGATGTGTCTTAGGGTCTGTGACTCTATTCACTACATCACCCTGTCGCACATTAAACACAGTTTCTAGTTATGTACTAACTTTAGACATTTTGATAGCCTATCCTTCAGGTTGAGCCTATGTTTCGTCTACTTAGATCGAATTTCCTGCTAGGGCAACCAAACTCTCTCAATATAGAACAGACACCACGCTACCAGTGGAAATGTTATTTTTTTAAAAATTATATATATATATATATCAAATGACTCGAGTTTGATATAAGTACCAATAACATTATATATACATATGTCAATATAAGTTAAGCATTGTGTAATGTTGAAAAGGTATTTACCCAGTAAATGTATTTTTATTAGGATTTATCAAGCCTACAAACTTAATTTGAATAATTGTTTGAAACAACTGTTCAATCCATGATTATTAATTGTAGAAATATTCAATTCAATAACATTCCTAATGGTAAAGGTGGGATGTCTGTTCCATAATTAGGTCTGAGGGGATGGAAATTGGGCTTGACCTGGGTAAATGTTAACCAAAATGTTAGTACATAACTGATAATTGTGTGTTGCGTGTGACAGGGTGGTGCAGTGGATAGAGTAAGCGGCTTTGAAGCAAATGTGACTGGTTTCAAGCCCGCCCGCGGTAAAATTATGGATAATACTTGGCGAGTTGTCACTAAGAACGAATGTGGTCAATTGGATGAGGTGTATTTACTACCATATACAGAGTTTAGTTTGTGCTAAAAATGTGTGTTTATATTTTCTTGTAATATTCGATCAAATTTCAATTAATTAAACAGGTCTGTGATATCTTAATCTGAAATATATTATGTCTTATATTTAAATACAGGATTGACTACTTTTACAATCACTCTAACAGCTGTACGATATTAAATTTCCTCGCTTTCATGGATCCGCAGAAAACACGTTCTTATAATATGAATAATAAAAACTGTTCAAAAATGTTTTTTTTCTAGTGGATTACATGCTTAAATAAATTTGTATTCCTAACCAATATTTACAAAAATGTTACGCAGATTTTGCATTTAAATGTAGAAAGACCTAAAAAAATTATAAAATCATTCTGAAGTTTTAAAAAATGGTTTTTTATTAACTGCATTTATATCAGTCAGAAATAGGCTATAATTATATTAATTTAATGCTCATAGATGAACTGAATTAAACTGGGAGACATTTATAACATGATGTTTGTCCAACGACAATCAGACTGTTTTAAACGAAAGATAACGAAATTGATAATAACTAGACTGTAAAGTGAATAGGTTTTATCTAAAAAATGAAAGCTCGGTTTTCCGATTGCCAGGAATAAATAAAATATGATTTCATTAAATTGATTTAGTAAATAAGTTAAACCATGTGTGTTTACTTTGTCTCTTTTATGTGATATCAACTATGTAGCATCCGTTTCGTTCGGTTGACTTAATTTGGAGATATTTTGATGAAAATTTTCGCTCCTGAGCCGAAATTGATTATAGAACGTTTTTGTCACACAACAAGACCGGGCAATGTTGCAGAATTTAATTGCACAACTTAATTCATTAAAATGAGTTTTGCATTTTTATATATTTTTTATGCATATACACAATTATTAAGGAAAGATCATAGGCATTTCTCGGGAAAGTCAACATTAGTTAAACGTAAAATTAATTACCTGAAAAACAGTCCAAGCGTTTGCGAGATTCTAAGGATTTCAATTGAGTCTTTCATAAAATAGTAATGAAATTTTCTATTATTTATTTATTACTTACTAAGATATAATATGTTTAACATTATTCCGCGGCTTGAAAACATCTGTCTCATAATATGCCTAATCGTTAAAAATTATAAATTTAACACATTGGTGATCTTCGGCGGGATAGTAATAATATCCTGATCTTGCCTATATTTACCCACGAGATATATTGATGACTTAGGGGACACAATTGAACATATAATATGCAATTTGACGAAAAATACAAACATGTTAACTAAATTTAGTGGCACCTCTAAAGGAATTAACAAATAACCTTCTAATGGTTTAAATTGCGCACGACATATTGCGTCAGTGAAACTAGCCTATTCTAGAGATAAGGTTTTTCACTTCGGCTTCATTAACACTAATACTTGTGATTTGCGACAGGATTCTAAAAACGCAGTCAAACATTGTTTCTTGAATTTGCAAACTGAAAATTCCTCGAGAGCAGACGCACTGAAAATATTGAAATAAAAGTTATAAAAATGAAAAATATGTTGCAAAATATCCTGAATTCAACAAAGTCGACAGAATTAAGATCTAAAGCAGCTGTAACATGAAAAATTATAGAAATAACAATAAGACGATGAAAATCAACAATAAAATCAACACTAATAATAAGAAAAGCAGAGAAAGCAACGTTAAAATTAACAAAAACTACAACGACAACAACAACGGTAACAATAAATTATGCAGCGTGAAGAACGCTAACTAAAGTAACAAAAATAGCAACAACAGTCACTGATCAATTAAACAAGCATTGATTGCGCGGATGGCGTAAACAATTCGTTAAACGAAGTTTGCAAACTTGAAGCAAACACTAACCTCGATGTATTTAAACATTATTCGTTGTTAAAACGGGAAACATCAGTGACAGAGACACACAGATCAGCAACGAACACTGACCGCGGCAAATTCCGGCCAGTACATGATAAGGACGAAACCGGTCTATTGGTTAAATTGCCTTTTCTACTCTATAAAATTCTTAGTTTATACTGACATATGTAAGTAATTAATGAGTCAGGTGCTTATATCAACCTTTATTATAATAAATGTTATCACCGCCCGCGCAACCAATGTTCGTTTAATTATATAAATGTTCATTTCAATACCATTTCCTCATGTAGTGTGGTGTCTGTTCAGTAATGACAGATTGGGGATAGTCTGTTGGAAATTAGGGTCTAAATGAATGCCGGATGAACTTCACCTAAAGGAAAAATAGAGTAACCAAGTTACATTAGTTAGTATATATTTGAAAATTTTGTGTAATGTAGTGTGTGACAGAAGTGCTCAGTGGTGAGAGCACGAGATTCCGAAGCAGACGTGCCCAGGTTCGAGTCCTGCCCGCGGCAAATTCCGACCAGTGCATGATGAGTTCCCAATAAGGACGACACCGGTCTACTGGATGAATTGCCTTACCTACACTATACACTTGTTAGTTTCTACTGATAATGTAAGCACTTAATGGATTAGTACTTATATATATATATATATATATATATATATATATATATATATATATATCAAGATCACAGCTTTAATTATAATAATTGTTATCACCGCCCGCGCAACCAAAGTTCCTTTAATTATATAAATGACAGAAGTAACTACGCATTGAACAACTTAAATTGAGAAAGTGTATAGGCAGTAATATTAAAAACAACATTATAAAAAAACTTCAATGACACAAGTAAGAAGGAGACACAACAAGAAAATTTAAAAAAGACAACAACAAAATAAGACGAAAAGCAGCAAAACTTAGAATTACAACAACTAAAATATCATCACAGGGAAACACAGAAACAAATAAGTCAGTATCTGGTGTAGCAGGAGTAGCAGGAATAAAGCCATCAGAATCAAATAAAAGAACACCAGAAACACAAAAATCTATATCAAGATAAAAAACAACAGCATCAAGAACATGAGTTACAACAGTAATACCAGCAAAACAACCATCAATAGTATCTACAGAATGAATAACCAGCCAAAATCAGTATAGCAAATAACAAAAGGTACAACAACCATAAAAGAAGAAGCAAGAAGATCAAAAGCTGATAGATCAAAAGCTGATAGATCACCATCAGCAAGAACGGCTCCAACAGTAACAGCACCAAAAATGTCATCAACAACTACGACAGTATCACCAAAATCAAAACTACAACATCAACATTGCCAAGAGGAACAGCAATAAAATCTATTGAAAAATAAAAACAAACGTATTAAAAAACCATCTCCATCGGCAATTATAGCAAAAGTGGCAACATCAAGAACATCGCTAGAACCAAAAAAAATTCCAACAACATTTTTAGCAGTGACAGCAATTTCAAAAGAATCAAAAACAACAAAAAAAGTTTTCTAAAATCAATCGTAACACGAGGAGAAATAGTAAAAACAACAGCGGAAACAGCAAAATACAAGAACATCGGTAATATTAGCTATATATATATATATATATATATATATATATATATATATATATATATATATATATATATATATATATATAACAAACAAAAATACAATAAATGCAAAAAAATATACGTAGAACCTATGTGGAATATTACGTAAACAGCAGAACTAAAAAAACCAGGAGAGTTTCAACTTGTCGTGC
This sequence comes from Eudiplozoon nipponicum, assembly GCA_029291075.1. Taxonomy (NCBI): domain Eukaryota; kingdom Metazoa; phylum Platyhelminthes; class Monogenea; order Mazocraeidea; family Diplozoidae; genus Eudiplozoon; species Eudiplozoon nipponicum. Next base: position 67,816 of record JAQBSW010003698.1, read on the forward strand.
TGTGGCCTTATGATAGTGCTGGATAGAAGGCACAGAAACGATGTTGAAGCCTTCGGAAGAATGGGACGAATATGCATCCAGCCAGATCGAAGACAAAACAGATGCATATTGGAAAATGGTGATCAATCGGAATTTTATGAAACTGATAGTGCAAAGCAAGAACTCGCGAACGCAACTCGCGGAAATTCATCATTAATAGAACATAAACAAAATCAATAATATCAATAGCATGAAATGGCCAAAACAACAAAAAAAGCAAAAACAAAAGTAATATAAAAATAAAAAACGAAGAAAAGCAACATAAAATCATACACTTATAAAAATATGAATAACAACAGCAAAACTATTGGGAACAGCAAAATTATCGCTAACAGCATCATTAAAACGGCAGTGCTAACAGTAGCAACGACAAACACAAAAGTGTAATCCCAAAAGTTGGCAACATCAGCACGAAAAATCGATAAAATAGCGAATAGTGGAAACAGCAGTAACAATATCAATTGCAGTATAATTAATAATGGATAAGACAGCAGCAACAGAAACAAAACAAAAACAAACCCCATGCGAAATTCTGTTTAGTTATGTTTCTCTTTCTTGAACCTTCGTATTCAAACAAAATTCACGTGTTATATTTCACCAGCAAATAAGTTTATTTGGTAGAGTTATAGCGCTCCTGTACATCGTATAATTTCCTTTTGTTTTAAATTCACACGTTGGAACAAATGTCTGGCCTAATTGAAAACTCAATATTCTGAAAATAGAAGCACAACATGGTTCAGTAAATTATTTCATTCCAATTTGATTTATTTCTAACTGAAAAAACCAACAAAGTCAATTTGTAATAAATGTGGCCTTCAGTGGTCACCACAAATTTAAAATAAATATATCATGATATTCGTTAATACTGGGAAAAACTGGATTTCTAAATATATTGTTGATTTGAATTCAAAATACAAAATAATCCGTCTCGGTATCCATAAAACCCCTACTTTCACCACATTCATGTTACTCTAATGCTTGTTAATAAATTCTACAATTCAGCTTTTTAAGGCAATTGCAGAAATCTCCATTATTTTATTTGCATATATTCAACAAATAAATGGGTTCGTCAATAATATTAAATGGAATAAATTCCTTGTTATATTAATTTTATAATGATTCTCATTTTTATATTGTTTATTAACAATAATTTAGACAAAACGACAGTGCGAGCCAGTTACAAAGTCGATTAAAGACCAGAAAACTTCTCGGTGTTGGTGAGTCAGAGGGCGATGTTCCGCGTTCTAAGGTAAAATCAAACTTTTTTCAAGCATCCTTCAATATTAAAAAAACGTTTTTGTATTCTAAGAAGTTGACGATTAGCAAATGAAAATCAGATAAATATTTTTTACGCATATTGTGATATACAGAAATTTATTGATTACAGGTGAATTGATTTAAGGAAATGACTACTTTCCTTCCGGAGAAAAAATAATTTGAGTATGAATAAATGAAGGTATGAATGCATGTATTTATGCTTACATGTTTGTATTTATTTTTGTATGTATGTATGTGTGAATGCTTCTGTGTACGATTTTATTTTTTCTTACATATAGAATTCGTAGCATTTTTCCCAATGTGATTAATTCTCATGAGAATATGTTTTAACTAATACTGTGTGGCCCCCTGCGTTAATTTTAAATCATGATCGTTAAATTTGTCCGTGTTCTTTTCTTTGTACGTGTGCGTCATTAGAATTGAAACTAAATGCATTTTTTCGGTGTGGTTTCAATTTGTCATCTATGAACAACTTCATGAAATTTCGTTTGGAGTTTATTTATAAACGCTTAAACTTGTCTCTTCATGTTTACAAATTATATAAGTGTTAACTTTATTCCCGTTGTTATCAGTTAACATACACTTAATTAATTAGTTTTGCGAAGGATGGTTAGTGAGGATGGATTGATTTATCGTGAAAGAAAATCTAAAACAAAATAAAAAATAAGCACAAAGCGAAACTCTATATTCCATTCATGAAAAACCAAAGGCAACTGTGCACATTTGAATTAGAAAAGAAGTATAACGAGTTTCTAATTTTTAATAATTGAATCTATCTTTTTTAAATTTGCTAAAGACTATTTTCAACTGAACAAACATCAGTCCAAATATGTCTAACCAGTGTTTATCTCAAGTTCGTAAACTTGATTTAAAGAATTATTATCACTCGCGTGAGCAATGATTGTTTAGTTAAACCTATATCTGATTACAATTGTACTGAGTTAAAATATAAACTCCTTCACAAGTATCTGAATATTAATCGAAATTTAAAGAAAATTTAACGCAATTTACACGTACTGAGTCATTTCGATCCGAGCAGATTTTATCAGGCATGAAAGTAAATTGACTATAAATACACTGGCTGCATCGTATATGTGCCCCGATTGATTCCCTTTAGACAATTTTTCAAATAGAAAAAAATCAACATAAATTTTATTTACAGCTCTCAGGTTGAATTTTTTTACTATGAAAAGTTAAAAGAGCAGTTCGAACCCGTCACTACATATAGCCAACGTTTTGGTACTTTCATGCTCCGAATGGATCTAACGCTTCAACTAGTCTATCATTTTCAGTTATTAAAAGAAAAAAAATCAAAATAAAAAAGAACGTTATACTATCAAATGAAATTCTGTTTGAACTTTAATCATAGATGACAGCTGGCTGGTTGAACACTGGGCAAAAATCAAGTTCCATAGACGCTGACTTGTATTGGACAGTTACTGAGTTATTGAGGAGAATGATGAGAGTATGATCTCCGGCAGAAAAAAAATAGTTTTAATTTTGGAGTGTCAAATATATACGAAATTGTTTAAGTAGGTGAAATAAATTTTCCACATTATGAAATATCTCTTCTAGAATAATGAAATATAAGATGATGATGATGATGATGATGATGATGATGATGATTCAACGGCAAATCTTAAATTCAATATATATATATATATATATATATATATATGGTTTTTAAGCAGAAGAGAAATATATCCGAAGATTGAAATCGCAGCTCGTCTGCTTGGTCGGTTTTGTCCACATCTAGAACCTGTCATGTTTATATATTTTGGGCGCGATCTTGATTTAAACGCTGGAGTATGTTGTTCAAAGTCTAAAACTCAACCCGTACCACACCAAAACCACGAGTTGTAGTCAGTTTGCAGGCGTATATTGAAAAGACTATTTATTGAATCTTGACTACATTTGAATCTTCGGTGGTATCGCGTCCGACACAAATTTCTTATCGACAATGTAGCTCGGAGAAATGATGTCTAAATAAATTATAAACAGAGGGGTCATTTCATATATGTTGTGGTTAACATCTTAACATTGTGTAGAATTAAAAACATTATTTGTTACATTTTGGCACTTATCAACATTAGCCAGATTTGCGTAGCCAGGATTTAAACATGGAGTAATGTGGTTCAGAATTATAAAGCTAATATACTATGTCACTTAAGCCGAGCATTACATCTAATTTCTAGTCATATAATACCTTGTGTTTTGATCACTATTTGCACCAAGTGGATCCTTGTAGTTAACAATTTATACCTAACGTTCTAACCAGCTGGTCACCAACTGCAATTGCAATTCAAAGAATTCCACGTGGAGCAGTGGTATTTAACTAATCATTTGAAGCAGGTATTGACTGAAATCGAACGTAGTATAAATAGAAAAATTGTATCGAATTATCTTTCATCATCAAACATTTGCCTGCTCATCTTTGTTTTGCTATATTTCGCCAAAAGTGGGCTTCCATTAAGAAGAAACGGTGAACTTTTAGAAAGATTGAATTTTCTGTTTATACAGTGATTATTGAACTAATAAGTAACAAGAGGAACGGTTTTATTTGCTGAATGGGAATATTAATTTCAAGGTTTAAATTTAAAATACAAGAATGATCACGAATTTCTGCATTATTTGAACTAGTTTTATGTTTTTTTCTATTTTATTTGAACAAAGAACATCCATTGAACGGCATAAAATTAGAAAAATTAGAAGTTATAATATTAGTAATTGATTTAGGAAAATTCTATATTTTCAGTCGACTAATCTAATTAACTTCAGGTTCCAGAAACAAACCTTCTTGGAGACTGAATAAAATTAGTTTTATGATTTGGCGACACGTAACATAACCTTCATATATTATCATATATCTTCTTATGCTTCTTACTAGATTTAGTGGCAGCTTTTGTCATAAAATCTGAATTTGCTGATGCATTAAACAGGTTTGGATCGAAATAATAGAAGGCTCATACAAAAATATTTACAGATTAGAATGGATAAACTGAAACATATACGCATAATTCTTAGTGCTGATTGCACTTAGAGTTATGCTCATCAAAATTTGTTACACAGAATAAGGTTAGTCATTGAAATCCTTCTAAACTTCTTTCTAGGTGTTCTCTGCTGATGTACTTCTATTTTTTGCATGCTTATGCATCTAAAATTTTGTTCTCCAAGTTAAAGTCTTATTAACTGTTTACCGGAAATTTGGAGTCTAAATAAATGCGCAGTTATCGGAAGGTTTTCGTTTATTCGTTTTGTTTTTATGTGCTTTCGCTTGCCAGTCTAGTGTCTAATTTCTTTACGCCGCTGATAATACACTTCTCCTTAATAGCTTCGTTACGCAAATTTACTTCAACAGTAGTGAGTGCGATTGCGCGCGCTAAGAACCATTTTCTGCATTCTCTAAAAATCGATTTATACTGTAAATAATTACACATAAATTTACAATTATACCAACTCTATTATTGATTTAGCCAATGCACATTGATCGAATTTTGCATGTACAAAAACAATACAGACTGCTAGGGTGTTGGCATAATTCATTCGAAATATTTAAAAAAAACAATTGTACCGAGAAGGATGCATACCCGCGTTTGTTTTTACATGCATGATGTGGAATAAAAATTATATATATATATATATATATATATATATATATATATATATATATATATATATATATATATGATAAAAAGAATCGTAATCCATGGAATACCATTTATCAATGGAGACTATTCCTACCAGTATCTACAGCTCTTATTCTGAATTCGTTAATGATATTTTTGCTCACCCAATCATAACAGCACATTTGTCGTAAGCAGTCCCCACATAGCTTCACCTGTCTTGCTATTACGCAATGTAGACTGCTTCTTTTTTGTTCGAAGGCCTGTTCTTTACGTTTCTGTTCCAGTCCAATTTGACTAACTTTTGAATTATTTTTTTACATTTAATGAGAGGTTAAGCTTATTAATTGTGATAGCTTCTAGGGCCATAATCTTTTTTTCAGATTTTACCTTGTATCGATCTGAAAATTTATTACTACTGACAATGTTAATTGTAAGTAGCACATGTTTGTAAATTGATGATTTTGTTCAAGAGCTGTACCCCTTTTCAAATAATTTAGGAAGATGCTGATTTGGTCTTGTTTCGAGTCTCTTTTTAGATCTCCCTAAGTAATGAGTGTTGCAGGCACATTGACATTTATTTACAGATAATGGTGTTGACGTCAAAGAGAGGCTGTCTTTTTCATTAGCTCACATTGCTTGTTATTTATTGTGTTGTGGTGGACTTCACTCTCACATGTATTGACGAAAACTGAGCATCATACGCTTGATTTACTTTTATTTTGAAAATATCAGCTGATAGATCATCTCTAAAGGGAACACTCATCGTTAATCTGTGAGTTATCTTTCTTTCCTCCAAATTTTTCCATATACTAACTAATGTAAATTGGTTAGTCTATTTTTCCTTTAGGTGGGGCTCATATGATGTCCATTTAGAACCAAAGTTACAACTAATCATCCCAAATCTGTCATTGCTAAACAGACACAACATTACATGGGTAAGTAGTATTTAAATGACCATTTATTTAATTAAACGAATATTATTTGCACGCGCGGTGATTACAATTATTGTAATCAATATTGCGGTCTTGATATAAGCACCTGATCCAAAAATTACTGACGTATGTCAGTATAAACTAAGAATTGAATAGTGTAAAAAAGATAATTCATCCAGTAGACCGGTTTGGTGATTATTGGGACTCATCATGTACTGGCCGGAGTTTGCCGCGAACAGGGCTTGAACCTGGGCACGTCTGCTTCGGAATCTTTTGCCCTCACCACTGAGCCACCCTGCCGCACACTATACTACACACAATTTTCAACTGTATTCTAACTATTGTAACTTGGTTAGTCTATTTTTCCTTTAGGTGCAGCTCATATGACATCCATTTAGACCGAAATTTCCAACTAACGATCCAAATCTGCCATTGCTAAACAGACACCACACTACATGGGGAAGTGGTATTTAAATGACCATTTATTTAATTAAACGAACATTGGTTGCACGGGCGGTGATAACAATTATTAAAATCAAGGTTGCGATCTTGATATAAGCACTTATGTTGTCTATCGGGATTTTTAATAATAATTAATTAACTTTTTTCCCACAGGCCAGGGTAGCAAAACCTTTGTTATCTTCTAAGAATTATGATACTGTATTTAAGATTTTAAAGTTAACTTGTAAACATCCATGGCTAGTCGATATATTTTAGATGTTTAAACTTTTTACCAGAACGACGACCTAAAAATTTCGATTCGCACCAGTACGCAGAATTGACTCATGCTTACATATGCACTCCATGTGTTAAAATATATTTCAAATTCATTTTTATGATTAATTTACAACCTTCCTTTATTTACACAACCATTGATTGCGTGTGTGGTGGAACCAATTGTTTAAATAAAGCGTGCGAGCTTGAAGTGAACACCAATGCCATTGGACTTAGCCAGTCGTCGAAAAACATAACAAAACTACCGCCAGTCACACGCACTGACGCGTTTCGATCTTCCATGATCATAAATAGTGTACGACGGAAAACTGACGAGCGAGGACAAAACTGCAATGAGTGTATATAGAAAGACAAATTAGACATGCGCCTCTCACCTCCAATAGTCTCGCATACATTGTATTTGACTGGAAATGTCGGCTGCACAATTTCTATGCAGTCACAAACATTAACTTTTTGCAGATTTCGCCACATATATATAGGTATTACTATTAAGCAAACATTGACTGCGCGGGTAGTCACAAAAGTTCTATAAATAAAGCTTGGGAGCTCGGAGTAAACACCAATCCAATTGCATTTAACTAGACGTCAAAAACATAACAAAATTAACCTCAGTTACACGCTCTGAAGCTTTTTGATTTTTCATGTTCGTTAACGGATTACGACGGAAAACTGACTGCCGAGAATCAAACCCAAATAAATATATATGCTAAGCAAAATTTGTTATGCGTCTCTCATTTTTGGAAGTCTCACATAAATTTTACTTAACTGGAAATATCGGATACACAATTTCTAATCAGTCACAAACATTAAATTTTTTGCAAATTTCGCCAAATTTATATAAGTAATACAATTAAGCTATCATTGACTGCGTGGACAGTCATAACAATTCAGTAAATAATGTTTAAGAGCTTGAAGTAAATAACAATCCCATTGTATTAAACCAATCGCCAAACATAATAGAAAAACTACCGTCAGTCAGACGTACCGACGCGTTTCTACTTTCCATGATCATCAAAGGAGTACGACAGCAAATGTACTGGCGAGGATTAAACCGCCATGCATTAGATATGCGGTTCTCAATTCTAGTAGTCTCGCATAAATTGTAATTGAGTGGAAATGTTTGCTGCACAATTTCTATGCAGTCACGAACATTTCCAGTAAAACAAAATTTATGCGAGACTACTAGAGGTGAGAACCGCATTTCTCATTTAGCTTTTGATATATATGCAATACAGTTTGATCCTCGTTAGTCAGTTTGCCGTCGTTTTCTGATGATGATCATGGAAGCTTGAAACGTGTCATTCCGTGTGCCTGGTGGTAGTTTTTAATATTGCTTGACGATTTGTTAAATACAGTGGGATTGGTGTTTACTTCAAAATCGCAAACTTGATTTTTTTTAAATTGTTACCATCACCCGCGCAATCAATTATTGTTTAATTTTATTGTCTATATATATATATATATATATATATATATATATATATATATATATATATGGCGATATCTGCAAATAGTTAACATTCGTGACTGCATAGAAATTGGGCAACCGACATTTCCAGTGATGTAAATTGTATGCGAGACTACTGGAGTTGAGCGTCAAATATCTAATTTTTCTTTCCATATATATGCATTGCAGTTTGATCCTCGCTAGTCAGTTTTCCGTCGTACTCTGATGATGATCATAGAAGTGAAAAGTTGGCAACAAAGAAAAATAACTCACGAATTTCGTTCAAATCAGGGATAACACTAGTAACAAGACTTAAGATGATATCATTATGAGTGATATAGTTTGCCATTACACGCGTGAGCTATATCTCTTATAATATCAAGTACGGTAGTTACTCTTGTCTTACATTCTACGATGTTTTAATACATATCAAAATATATTAAATTATTCAATAAAATCACTAATGAAACTTATGTTTGATTATTTTGTTCAGATGACAAAAAGAAGAAAATCACTCAGTTCTCCAATGACGAAACAAATTGTTTATAAAAATTTTTTTGCGACAAAAATAATTATCTTATTGGTTTATAACTTTTCTTTATATTTATATTCACATACAGACACACAAACACACACTCATATATATATATATATATATATATATATATATATATATATATATATATATATATATATATATATACGTGCGAATGTGTTCAATAGCATAAACATTTTACTCTGACATTCCAACATCACAGCTAAGTAGAACCATCTTTTCTGTTTCATCTCTGATAAATTACATAAACAAGAATTGAACATGCCTTATGAGCTTATAAACTCACGAAGCAGAATTGTTGGATTATAAATAGTTTTATCCAATTTGACAATAAATTAAAACACCTAATGAATATTTCGATGGCGGAAGTAAACTAAGCCTGTGTAAATAATTATTATAGACTTAGTGAAATAGTACTTCATATGAGAGAAACATCCATTCGTCTATTGAAAGGAAAATAATTGCAAGATTCATAAAATCAAATTTGCAAGCCTGAGATCACCATCAATCCCATTACATCTTACATTAATTGCTTTATAATATCCAATTCAATATTTATTTTTATTTTTCTGGTCGAAGACAAGAATGATCTGCGTTCGTGAAAAATGTTAAAAATTTATCGGCGAAATAAGAAACGTGTCTTGTTCAGGATATAGCATTTTATTTCTTCAGTGGTTTAAAATCACTTTTAGTTTGATGAATGCAGTTGCATCTACGACATTTGCAATTGAAATTGGCGCAGTTATTAAATTATTTTAAAAGTGAAATAAAATTTGGAAATTTAATTACTAATTGTCACTTCATGAAAGTAATTGAAATTTATATTAGACGAAAAACAAAAGGTTTTTTCCGAGTCTAATAATATTGGCAAAATCAAGACAGTTTTCTGAAATTAGAGCATTATATGCAAATTTCAAGTGTTCCTGCACTAACAGTCACAATGTAAAATGTATTCCTTTGAGACGCTAATTGTCTCGAAAGAAATTATATCACATGGATAAGCTTTACTTGAGGCCGTCTATCAAAGTCACAATTAGGTTAATTACTTTGATAAGAATAAAAGCATGTATGGAATATGTGAAATTGAAGGCAGTTTAGAATAGTTAAGCCGCTCAGACATTAAATAAGGACAAAATCGCATCGAGTCGAGAATTTAAATTTGATGATATTAAGAAATAGGTTTGCCAATATGCTTCAGATGAAATTCATTCTATAATATGGAAGGAAACTCGGTAAATTAAACAGTTGAATTATCTTTTTTGAAATAAAATTTCGCAGGATGAAATTACATCGTCTTTTCTGCAATGCATAGAAATATTTTTCTATCACTCACCAAAGTTTTATTTCATGTCGTTTACATAATATTTAATCAGCTCTTCACATGAAAATTTTTTTTATTGTGCTTGAAGAGTTCCCAGGAAACCAGTCTACTGGACTTATTTCCTTTTCTACACTATATATATATATGAATATATATATATATATATATATATATATATATATATATATATAATAGGATTGACGTTGATACAAATCTCAAAAACATGATTTTAAAATTGTCATGGTCGTTTGAGCAATCAATGATTATTTAATTATAAAATTTTTCAATTCAACGCCATTTTCACAGATAGAATGTTGTCTTCTATATAATGATAGACATTTTGTGGCTATTTGAAACTTTCGGTGTAAATAGATGCCATATAGACTCCACATGAAGAAAATGCTAACCAAACTCATAAATTATATTTAACTAAAATTGTGTATAGGGTCGCGCAATAAATAGAGTCACAGACGCTAGAACAAACGAGCCCTATTTTAAGCTCTGTTTGTGGCAATTCTTGGGCAGTACTTGAGGTGTTCTAAATAAGGGCGAAACTGGTCTTCTGTGTGAATTGCCTTTGCTATATAAGCATGCAATCTTGATTTAAATAAAATTGGTATGATTCAGCTCTGGTTACTTGTCTATGAATGGTATTTTTAAAATATAATTTCGCTTTAACCTGCAGTTGCACTATCGAATGTTTCTCTTTGTCAATTCATTCATCTCTTGATTTGTATCACCCTTGAATCAAAGCATAGTTTGAAGATTAAAATATTAATCTTCGTTCTGTTGTCGTATTTTTGTGTGGGCAATAATAATAGTATGCTAAGTTTTTGGAACAATTACACGTGCTTGGCTGAATATTATGACGTAACTTCTCGATTAGGTCATTCGTAGCCAGTCGAATGAATTATTATCCCATTGAAACCTTTGTATATCAATGTCGGGTATTTGTTTTTTAATAAGGAGAAATTCATATATTGCTATAGATTATACACAAGTTTAGTTCATGAAAAATGTAAAATGCTTCATACAGGTTGTTCCATTCCAACATTTGTTCAAAAATTATTATTGTCCATGAGAGTGCGCGGACATGATTATTCGATTTATACTGTATATTTGAATGCTGTAATGTTATATTCTTTAAGAAATTCCGGACATTTATGTAAGTAAATAAACATTGTTTGCGCGGGTGGTAGTAAAAATTAATATAATAAAGGTTGCAATATTCATATTTGTCATTATAATCTAAGAATTGGATAGTGTTGAAAAGAAAATTAGTCCAGTATAGGCAA
>JAQBSW010003699.1:0-79032 GCA_029291075.1 Eudiplozoon nipponicum
GCACAAAAGAAAGTTGAAGCAGCATTGAAACGCACAATTAATGCAGCCAAACTACGAGTGTTATTTAGGGTAACACACTTGCCTTTACCAGTAATCAAAGAGAAACAGCCGTTAATGTCGATATCAAATATTATTTATCAATATACATGCGCAAGTTGTCGATGAACTTACGTAGGCCGATCGACCAGACGGTTAATTACTCGAATGAGAGAACATTGCAACTTAAACGCCTGTTTTAAATCAAATGGTGAATGCACGTCTGCTATTGCGCAACACATCATCGAAACATCGCACGTATGTTCTCCAGACGCAGCATTCAAATTAATTACTAAATGCAAAAACAAAAGGGAGCTAGCCACATACGAAGCCTTATGGATAAACAAATTGCAGCCGGATTTATGTAAGCAGAAGAAGCACGTACAAGCATTGAGCTTGAACTGGATGTGACGCACGCAATTTGATTGGTTTCTATTTTTCACACTCTCTTTGTTCACATATTTCTATCTTGTTTTGCTTTCCAATTTATATATAAAGATATGTTCATGAGTAGATATTTGAGAAGACCATGAGAAAGAAAATTTTCTTATATCTGATAAAATTTCTTTTTGTTTTTGCACACAGGAAGGGAACAATGAATTTTATTCAAGCTCGCATTTCAAAAGAATATATATATATATATATATATATATATATATATATATATATATGTGTATGTATATATATATAAAGCGATTGAGTAATCTCAATTAGGCTGGCCTACTTATTTTTCCTTTAAATCATTACTATCAAAATATTTGACAGTAAAATTTGAGTTTGGATAACAAAAATCAAAGGATTGTTATAACTACTATACGCAAACCGACAACTTCGATAACAAAAGCATATATATATATATATATATATATATATATATATATATATATATATATATATATATATATATAAGCATTATAAAGATACGTATAATATTTTTTCTATTAGTTTTCCAAGTTACTTTTATGAGCACGTGATTCATCAAATTTATATGGTTGATCTGGCAAAATCAATGCACTGCTGCCATATTCAGCTTGTCATGACGTTATGAAGAGTTTTTCTGATTTATTGGGCTCCTTACATCACCATTGTGATGGCAACCTCAAATACGCCATTTTACATGGAGAGTATAAAACAAATAATTTGACTTAAGTAAATGATAAATGCATACTTAGAGACTCTAGATTAACTTGGTTGAGTTAACATAGCAGTTATGGTTATACACACACGTAAACACGTGACACGGACCTACTTAGTGAACGTTCAGTTACAATTAAAGATGACAGCCGCCAACGGCTTCCGAGGATCAAAACAAATTGAATTCCGCCTTTGTTAGTCACAATATTGATTAGGTAATTTCAAGCTTTCTATTGGCTCTATATTTATTATGTAGTTATTTTTAATAAGTAGAAACTCCATTGGAACAACAACCGAGAATAATAAAATGAATGTAAGAGTACGAAAAATCTCCATACCCCAAATTGCATAGAGCCTCATTTAATTGTAGACAACTTAATTTAGCTCAATCAAAACTATTCACCAAATCGTGCTAATTTGTTAACTGGTACTTTTTTCCTGTAATTGTTTTTCAATATATCTTTCATTTATTTTTAAATAATATTAGTGATACTTTGTTTCGTAGTGCGGGCGTCAGTTGTCGTATTTCACTATCAGTTTCGCAAATATCCGATTTATCCCCATTTCCCAGTACACATCGATTTCGTCTTCGTGGTGGCTGGGTGGTGATTCGTTCCCTTCCTCCGAAGGCTTCATCATAGTTTATAATGACCACGGGAAATGAGGTACAAACGAAGATTAGATCATGCCGCATTTATAGCAGTTAGTATGAACGATGTTGAAGCCTTCGGAGGAAATGGGCGAATTAGTACACAGCCACCACCGAGACAAGCTCGACGCATACTTGGAAATGGAGATTAATCGTATATTTGCCAAACCGATAGTGCAAAGCTACAACTCACGTTTGCCAATAGTGGTAATCATCATAGTTGGTTTAATTAAACTGACGTACGGTTAGTTGGTAAGTTTTGGATGTGTGACTTCACCGTCGTAGCATAAAATTTATTTTTTTCAATTGACTTTCCCTAGACGCCTTTTATCTTTCATGTTCAGTATTAAATAAACTAACAAACAATGCAATTCATGGTACCCTTTCCATGTGCACGCAAGCCGATTTTATTCTGCACGAAAGACGTACAGTTTCGTTTTATTGGAAGCATCTAAAAAAAGGAATGATGCTGTGGCAATGGGGAGTCCCTTTTCTCCAGTGTTGGTTGAGACTTTCCTAAACCATTGGCTGAATGTACAATTAACAAGTGACACAAGCAGATGTGCACAATACATACGGTATATGGATGATATTTTACTTGTACTTACAATCAGGTCGCAATCACGAACATTGCTTCACGTCAGAGCATGAGCAAGATGTTTCTCTTCCTTACTTTAATTTTTCTATTACAGAAAGATACAAGTGTTAAATTGAATAGAATAATTTACCATAAAACAACCCGGTCTGCACAGTATTTGAATTACAGTAGTTTTGTGCCGTTTCAATATAAATTATCAACAGTTCGTGGCTGTTTTACAAGAATTGACAGGTTAGTTCGTCCAGATTCAAAAGACATAATGTATCAAATCAATACACGATTTAATGACTGTTAGCTATCGTAGACAGTTAATTCTGTTAATTATTAAAAGGGAAAGTAAACATTAACAGACTTATTCCGGACCAGAAAAGAAAGCAGTCTACCTGAACATCCCATTTATGGGATATGCATTTTCCCGAATAGCATAAAAGAAAGTTGATGTGGCATTAACCCTGCATTAAACGCAGCTAAACTACGAGTTTTATTAAAGGTAAAACACCTGCCTTTACCAGCACTCAAAAAGAAATAACTGTGAATGTAGAGTTCAAATATTATTTACCAATATATATGCGCAAGTTGTCGATCGACCAGACGGTTAAATACTCGAATGAGAGAATACAGCGAACTTAACGCCTGTTTCAAATCAAATGACGAATACGCCTCAGCAATTGTGCAACAAATTATTGAAAGCTCACACGTATGTTCTTTAGGCGTAGCATGTAAGATAATTGCTAAATGCAATAACAGAAAGAAGTTAGCCACATACGAATCTTTATGGATAAACAAAATGCAGTTGGATTTATGCAAGCAGAAGAAGCATGTTCGGGCATTGAATTTGAGCTGAAGTTGACGCACGCAATTGATTGGTTGTTCTCATATTTCAACCTCTCTTCATGTTTTCATATTTTTATTTTGTTTTGCTTTTCAATTTATATATAAAGAGATATTCATTTGTAGATAATTAAGAAGAGTATGAGAAAGAATCGGTTCATGTATCCGATAAAATTTATTCTTGTTGCACATGGAAAGGTTACAATAAATTTTATCAAGGCTCGTATTCAAAAAACACATAAAATATTATAATTTTGAACATTGTTTGTAAATCGCGGTCAGTGAATTTCAACAAAAAATGCGCACTCAAATATGAATGTTTTGTCGCTTACGTGTTCAAAGATTGCAACTTTTATAACACGAATAATATTAATCTGTGTCTAAGCAATCGTAAATTCTTACTTATATATATATATATATATATATATATATATATATATATATATATATATATATATAATATTTATTTATTTATTCATTCTTTTTATTATTATATGTAAATAAATTTTAAGTACCTTGCATTGGTCATACACACACCTTAGATTTATCGATGTCAATTCTATATTCTTGTGATTTAAAATAAACATAAATTGACATGTCTAAAAGACTTTTCACTTTACCTTATATGTGCCCTATAAATAATATTTGTAAACCATTAATAAAACACGTTAATATCACTTTATTTAAACAGTATTAAATATAGAAGAAAGTTAAACCAATATATGTAATATGCTAAAGAAACGAATTTGGATATGATAAGAGTAATCAAACATCAAAATGGTGTTTAAATATAATAATTGATTATTAAATACGTATAAATGAGAGAATGCTGAGATTTTGAAGTAAAATTTATGTAATGACACTTTTATAGGTGGGTGAATATTTGTGACCTGTCTAATCATAATTAGTCTGGCACCAAAACGGACTAAATTTAAACTAATCTAGAGGCATCAAGGCTTTAAATGTAAATTGCTTTAGGAATTATTATTGTTAACATAGGCAAACATTGTAAGATTTCAAATTGACTTCCTTGAATTGTTAAATCGATTTTAAAATTATTTAAATTAAATCTACATAATTATATTCGTTGATTATTTTGTTGTTCCAACTGAACTTCATATAATAAAACATTAAATAATAATAATTTCAAATGTTGGGCTGAGAAAAGTCTGGAAACTACTAGACACAATGTGGATAAACGCTTCTTTAGTCTGCCCATCATAATTGCGAAACGATTGTCTTTAATTAAAAATTTGAACCAGGTCTAGACTATTAAATTAATAATGAAACCATACAAAAAATTTTCCAGTTAGTCAATTATGTTGCTTAACCAAATGAATCGCGGCATATATTTTCTTGGTTTCGCAAATTACGCATAGTTAATCCTACCCTTCCTAGCCTGGAG
Organism: Eudiplozoon nipponicum; assembly: GCA_029291075.1. Lineage (NCBI taxonomy): Eukaryota > Metazoa > Platyhelminthes > Monogenea > Mazocraeidea > Diplozoidae > Eudiplozoon > Eudiplozoon nipponicum. The sequence continues at coordinate 4,654 of JAQBSW010003699.1, forward strand.
ATGTATGACGTAGCACTGGCGTTACGGCGGGCGGTAGTTTTGTTATGTTGTTCGTCGACTGGTTAAATACAACGGGGTTGGTGTTTACTTTAAGCTCGCAAACCTGATTTAAAGCGATATAAAACATAGTTCGTAGTTTAGAGCAGCACCCAACAGATTTCGTTATGAAAATTTTACCAACTGATTCAGGAAACAAAAGACATTTACAATTTGACTATTAACAGTTGTTGATAGAGAACATCCATTAGATTGGTTTATAGGGAAACCTGAGAGGCATCATATTTAAGATTGTTATCCAAACGCTCTGTTACGTTTCTGCAGTCACTTGTTGGGTCTCAGGTATAAAGTTAAAACTATCGCATACAAGGAATTTCTTTAGGTATTTTTAATGACTGCATTCGAAAAAGTCGCTCATACCTAGGTAGGAGCCTTAAGTTAGTGCTCGGCTCCAGAACATTGAAAGAAATCTTTCTACAATGAGTGCGCAAAAGACAACCTAATAGAAATAGCGGAATGGTAGCTCGAATATTGGTGATGATTTTGATGAGATGAAGCAAATCGTAGGCGACAGTGAAAAAAAAACGAAAAGTTCCAGGCCGGTAGGAAGAAGGAATTGCTACTTGGTAATGGATGAACGAATAGCTTTCTCCGTAATTTGTTCATTTGTTCGAGAGCATTAAAAAAGAAGACCTCCTTCCACTGGACTCCTGACGCACTGAACAATCTTTTTATAAGTTAACTGTGTAATTGTTTGAGGTCTAGGTTTTATTCACCACAATCTTCATCAGACGTAATAAAGAATGGCATCCAGGTAAAGAGTTTAACAAGCTTATTTACGGAGTGCTTTATAAAACCGCGGTGGCAAAGTTTGCTGATGTTGTCTTCTGCTTAATACCAGTTTGAAAGTCATTATTCTTTTAACATCTACTCAACGACGGGCATAGTAGCATAAGACCGCTAATTGTGCAGATATTATCGTCTTTAGTAAAAGAATCATTAACATCAAAATTCATTCTGATATTAATTGGGCTTGCGCATTCTGAGTAGCAGGAATTCTCAAAATATCAGTAATGACAGATTGGGCATGGTTAGTTGGAACTTTGGGTCTAAATAGATGCCATATGAGCTCCACCTAGAGGAAAATTGACTAACCAAGTTACATTAGTTAGTATATAACTGAAAATTGTGTGTAGTGTAGTGTGCGGCAGGATAGCTCAGGGGTTAGAGCATCAGATTCCGAAGCAGACGTGCCCAGGTTCGTATCCTGTCCGCGGCAAATTCTGGCCAGTACTGGATGAGTTCCCAATAAGGACGAAACCGGTCTACTGGATGAATTGCCTTTTCTACACTATACAATTCTTAGTTTATACTGACATATGTAATTAATTAATGGGTCAGGTGTTTATATCAAGACCGCAACCTTGATTATAATAATTATCATTGGAATAGTCTATTTATCCTCGTATGAGATCTTTATTTATGCACAGTTAAGGTAGTTATATATGAAGTTTATCCAACGTTAGTATGTATCAATCTATATGCAGATTTTGGCAATTGATTTGGCTGCTAAGTCTACACTATTTGTTTTATTGGAGGCAAATAAATATCCGAAAATGTGTATCTTTAATTTTTTTAAAGTTTTAGGCGGATTCTTCACGGAGGCATATTGCAGTAGGACACAGGATTAGAATTTATAAAAATTAGCTATAATGTTGGCGTATAAGTCAATTATCTTTGATTAAGCGTATGGTTGCATACTCTCAGTTCACCAAGTTAGTTGATATGTCACTTTTTAATGTGTCGTTCATCCTGAGCAACTATTTTTATAGTCAATAATAAAAACAATGTCCACATGGGTACTAGTACAAGCTATAATTTTCTAAATTAATTAAGGTACCAGGACCAACCCAATTTGCGTTATATTAATCTCACTATTTGTAGATGTGGCTGTATAAATTGCACTAACTTCTTTCAATTTTGCAACGGTACGCTGATAGCTTTTCATGTTAGAATAATTTGTGCCGAATACTGCTATAAGCTATCTCGAGGGTGTTTAACAGGAACTGCTTGTAATATCGTTTCGGTTTAGAAACGCCAGATAGACTTTCCAACGATTTATAGGAATATCACTTAATGGCCAAATAAATCCTCACAAAAATAGCGCATGTTACAATAACGTTGATTATTAGCAAAGTTTCAGTTCGTGAGTTTCGATTTGTTGTAAAGAGTATCACACTTTAATTTTTCGTGTGACTGATGCATATTAAATTACAATTAATTAAACCCTGCAGCAACGATTCGAACATATATTTGGTCTATGTGCTTTATTTAGCCAAAGTTATTGGATGGGGCGAAATTAGCTGGCATGCTTTTCTGGAGCCGCAAGATTTTTATGTTAGTTCATCGTTTATTTTTATATTAATTTATGCTTATTTAAGGGTACATTTAAACCGTCATTTCCATTTTCTATTTGTCGCATAGAGCTTGTGGCTGGTCTCATCAAATTTGATGATATTAAACTATATTTCCTAATAGAAGGTGATCCATTCATGCCAGTCTTGATTATCTGTGTATAATGCTTGCCAGATTCTGATGTAAAAATTGGTGTTCTACGTGGCGTACTTAATGTAGACAAAATATTTATGAAACACTCAATAATGTAAACTTCCATATGAAATTTAATTAATGACAATTGAGTTTTATTTTTCATGCTTCGATAGGCAAACGAAAGAATAATACTATATAAACATAAAAAGTTATTCATTCACCTAGTCAGGCAAAAATATTAAACGTAAACTCGACAAAAACTGCTCTAAAGTACAATTATGGTCGTTTACGCAACCCAATGCTTGGTGTGATACAAGTAATGATATTACAGCCTCAAATCAATATTAAAATATAAGGTACTATTAATCATATTCATTTATGGTAATATGCATACTGTTACCCAACCGTGGTTTTTTTATACTACAAAATTTCTTGAAATATTTAGTTATAGAATATATGTTCTTTTAATCTTCCAAATATATTTTATGCATTTAAATCTTTTTTTAATTAATTGATAATTTATCTTCTACAAATTTCATTAACTCATCCAATCGCATATGATTATTTCTGCCGATGATAAATAATGCTAGATAAAATTAAATTTAATGCCGTATTTCATTATATAAATTTATAATCAAGCAACAACCAAATTTTTATTCACTTATATTTGCACATAACTATAAGAGTTTAGGACTAGAGAAAAACATATTGCAATATACGTCAAGGAAAAACACTCCAATATGCAGCCATTCAGGTCAGCATAGACAAAAATATATTCCTATAAATTATCTCTAAAATAAAACAATAATATATATTATAAATTCAAGTTAAGACATTAATAAAAACAAACGAGGTAAGACAAATTACCTGATCTTTGTACTATGCAAATGCTGTTTGTATTTTAGTTGATTTAGGTTTCGGCTTTCATGTCTAAACGTTTTTCAAAATATCCAATTATCAGAAGATTTGTTTTTAATTGCGATAATATTTCATGTTTCGATCGCACTTTATAAAAATGTTTTCAAAAATGAATGATGGAAATATATCGGCATTTATGGAAATCTAAGATCAGATAAATTTGAAATATCTTGTTTTGTACAAAATTTCCTTTAGTTTAGATAAATGAGCTCCAAGCCAATTTAGGTAAGAATAGTTCCATGCTAAATAATTTAAACAGGAAGTCAAATCAGGTCCTTGACGCCATTATGTCTTGCTAAACCTATAAATTTTATATTGAAAAAGTAATTATAAAATGCTTAAAATTCTTTTTTTAACAGAATTAACCTATCATCCAGTATCCTTGAAACAACAACACAGGCAAATGCATCGCATCCCTCTCTTCAGCCACAAATTTTATCTCAGAGAATGCGAACTTCAAGTAAACACCAATCTCATTGTATTTTACCAGTTGTCGAACAACACAGCAAAACTACTGTCTGCCTCACATACTGAAGCGAGTATGACGGCAAACTGACTAGCGAGGGTCAAAGCACATTTCATCAATATAGAAAGCAAACTTATATATGCGGTTCTCACATCTAGTAGTCCTGCATACATTATACTTGACTTGAAATATCGGCTGCACAATTTCTATGCGGACACGATCATTAAATTTGGCAGATTTCGCCGCATTTTTACAAGCAATTCAATTAAAAACCTTCATAAAATTCATATAACAAATAAATAGTTTTGTATATTTAAATGAGAGATATGTAGAAAATAAAGCATCTTATATACACGTCGTCAATTAATGCTCTTTTTTTCTTAATCAAATTTTAACTGATATATTACTAGACACGATTCATTTTTTCAAACTTCCTTCAAAATGCAAAAAAATCAGGTGACTTTAACTTTTGTTTCCCTCATATTTAGACTTCATTCAAAAATACTTCAAATCGAAGAAAATCTTCATGTATTAGAGAGAAATTTTAACGAAAATAAAACTCTTCATGTGGTATAGACCTAAAAGTACGTAATACCCTCACGTTAGAGATATATTTCAGATAAGAGTGGAAAAAGTTGAAATGTTATTATAAAAAATCTCCAGAAAAAGACATTGCATTTTCTGACCAACAATCTCCCTCAAAACTAACAAATCAGACACATGATCAGACTACAGTCAAAATCTAGGAATAGCAGGTTTTATCAATAAATTTCAACAAAAGCTCTAAACAGACCTTCAATGATGATCTTACACCCGAACTTAATAAACTTCAATCTGATGATACCATTATACAACGTAACAAAAGCATCATAAGCAGACTCAGCCCTACATCCAATATCCTCAAGTCGGCATCACGAAAAATTGCACTAATCACCATTCCACAAACATAGTTCCTACCCCATAGGTAATAAGGTAAAGCACCTCTTACAATCTCAATCGTTTGTTACATCCTTAATAATATCTAAAAATAAGTAATAGAAAAATGCATACTATCCACAGTCAATCTGTCATAACAAAGACAATACCCACTTTGCACAAGCTGCATGTACATCAATCTTAGAACAAATACCATCATCAAAATCCAAGTCTAAGTCCTTTGCATCCGTAGAATCCTCACATGCAACAAGAATCCCTCACAATACCCAGGATATTAGCTAAGTTTGGAGTGACCTGGTTGACCATATAACCTGTAATCGCCATCATACTCAAATTCCGTTTATAGGCTTGTTTCCATATGATTCTAGATCCTGTGCTCTGTGTTCACCTATTTTAAGTGATTATCTATCGCGTAAGCATTAACTTAGTACATAAAGTTTTATTAAAAATCAGTTGGTATGACAGTTTTCTGTCTTTCTGAAATGTGTTGAGTGCATGAACGAAGGTGAAACGTGATGTATGAATTTTGATCAAAACCGTTATGTTAAAAAGCATTTGCAAAGCTTCTTATAATTTAATATTTATTGAAGTAAGGTACGGCCAACTTAGGATAAAAAATAGGTAGATTCATCATAACCATTCTATTGCCAGATTAGGGCAAATAAAAAAATTTCCTAAATAATCTCAACCAATCATTAAAAAATCAAACAAACAAAACTGGAAGTATGTATTAGGTGTTGCGAACCTAGTAACAAATTAGTTCAGTTGTAACCAGAAGGATAAACCAAAGGCAGCATGAACGGAAAGTATAATCTCATGCACATTCGTTTCGGCTTACTGGCGACTCATCAGTAGGAGCCGGTATTACGCCTTTAACCACTATATATTTTGGACAAGAATGTGGATAATAGGACGGTACAATCTCCTAGACGAATGTAAACCTGCAATAGTGAAGCTAACTTCATATAAAGTCTACGACAATGCGACTTCAACGCTAACTCACACTATATAATATATATACAGAGTCTGTAAAGGATACTAGCACTATGTCTATTGTGTTAGTAAGCGATACCAACATTATTGTACCGAAAAGGGACATGGTACTAACACTATGGTTTCCGAGTGGGAACATGGTACCAATACATATGCAAATATGTATTAGTTGTTGCGAACCTAGTAACAAATTACTTCAGTTTTGACCAGAAGGATAAACCAAAGGCAGCATGAACGGAAAGTATAATCTCATGCACATTTGTTTCGGTACAATAATGTTTGTATCGGTTACTAACACAATAGCCTTAGTTTTAGTATCCTTTACAGACTCGGTATATATATTATATAGTGTGTGTTAGCGTTGAAGTCGCATTGTCGTAAACTATACGATGTTAGCTTCACTATTGCAGATTTGCACATTCGTCTAGGAGATTGTACCGTCTTATTATCCCACATTCTTGACCAAAATATATAGTGGTTAAAGGGCGTAATACCGGCTCCTACTGATGAGTTGCCAGTAAGCACGAAACGAATGTGCATGAGATTATACTTTCCGTTCATGCTGCCTTTGGTTTATCCTTCTGGTCACAACTGAACTAATTTGTTACTAGGTTCGCAACACCTAATACATACTTGCATATATATTAGTTCTCCGCAACAATCAGTATTTAAACAAAACTGGTGCCTTAACATCGCTAGGTTTTTCTTAAAACTCGATTGTTCACCATTGGTTTATTTCAATATTATTATTGAGACCTCGCTTCAGAATTTTGCGACTATTTCGGCCTCATTGCTTAATCCAATGATTCACCCAAGCAAATTGTTGATCACAAAAATTCGTTACCAAAAACTGTCCTTTGTCATGTATACCGATAAATGCAAACTTTTCAGCAATCTACATGACTTTCAATAGCCCTTTATAAAATGAAATCAAGCATATACTCTTTATTCCGAATCTTGGGTACACATGAGATAACAGTGCATTGACTTAGTGCTTCTAGTCTTAGTCTGGGCAAAGCGAATCATTATGTGTCTGAAAGATCCTACAAACCAATCTACAGGACCTAATGACCAATCGAGGCAACTTAGAGTTAATATTAGAATGTCTCCATGTAAACTTAATGGTTCTGAATAAATAACTTTGCCTATGTAAGTTCCCAGCCATCTTCTATATTTATTATTAATTTCCAACAAAATTATTGGAAATTCATTTACAAAACTATATCATTCGTTGGACCATAATAAAGCCTTTAGTTCTCTAATTCAGTTTTTCCATTATTATATTAGCTTTGGCGTTGTACGCACTCATGTGCTGTACCTTAATTTCCAAGGTATTCAATGATCGGGTGAAAAATTTGGACATAATCTTTGCTGGTACACATCAAAATGGCACTCAATTAAGCAGAAACATAAAAAAGGACTTCCTGGGCTGTTATAACATCTAAACTCACAACTAAAATTTGATGACTGAATCAAGCAACCACTTTGGGCGTATAACTTTGTCCATAAATATTGTTAAATGCAATTATGTTAAGGAGCATGTGCATTAAACGACAGGCTGGCTGTAGCTGTTTAGCAGAATCAACCACGATTCAAACAATAAATATAACTGAGCTAATCCGACATATCGATAAACAATCTTAAGGAGAATGAAACTTATTTTGAGAAAATTATGATCTCTAGATCTGCCAAAAACCTAAAACAATCAAAATAAAAACTAATTTAATAGGAGCACAACCCATTCAAATAAGCCCAAATTCGAGATTCATTACTGCTATCTATTATCGTATGACGTATAAAATCAAGCAGAAATTAGCGCAATTAAACAAGTTGGCACGGCCATCTTTTTTCATGAAACCAATATTGTAGCTATATACAAGCTCACAAACATAACTCAGAAACTATATTTATAGAAAACATTTACGAGTTTGATTTTTAGTTGAAGCGTTTTTATTGCACACCTTTAACAGACTTGCAAACTGAGGCAATATTTTACAGTATATTGGTAAGCACACTAAGCAATAGAATAAATTAGCAATCATTGATCGCGCGGGTGGTGGGAAAAATTTTTAAATAAAGTTTGCGTGCTTGAAGTAAATCTCTATGTATTTTACCAGTCGTCGAACAACAAAACAGAACTACCTTCAGTCACACGTACTAACGCGTTTCGACCTATCGTGATCATCAGCGGAATATGACGACACACTGACTAGCGAGAATCCAGCCGCAATAGAGGTGAGCCGCGTATCTAATTTTGCTTTCCATATTTATGCATTGCGGTTTGATCCTCGCTAGTCAGTTTGCCGTCGTACTTTGATGATGAACATGAAAGTTCCAAACGCGTCAATACGTGTGACTGACTGCCGTTTTGTTACGCAGTTCGACGACTAGCTATGATACAATGGGGGTTGTATGTACTTCAAGCTCACAAACTTTATTTAAAGAATTGTTAACACCACCCGCGTCATCATTGTATTACCTATATATAAATATGTAGCTAAAGCTGCAAAATGTTAAATATCGTAACTTGATTTAAATTGTGCAGCCAACATTTCTAGCCAATTAGATGTGAAAACAGCAAATCTAACATTGCTTTCCATATATATGCAGTTTGGATTGATCCTTACTAGTCAGTTTGCCATCGCACTCTAGTGATGATCATGAAAGGTCGAAACGCGTCAGTATGAGGGACTGACGGTAGTCTTGTTACGTTGTTCGTAGCTGTTAAATACAAATGTATATATGTTCACTTCAAGCTCTAAAACTTGATTTAAAGAAAATAATAACTTATAGAATTACTGTCGAAGTTTTTATTTAAACAATTGTTTAATCAGCCATATTTATACCATTAATATTATCTTAAATACGTTAAATCGATCTTTACTTACACAAAATAATTGCTTATTAACCAGTTAAAAAGCTATCCCGACGTTGTGTTTAGTGATGAGGCCATTGAAACAAATATTACACACTACAATGCATGTCACAATACGATCACGAATGGCTTTTTATCACAACAACAAGCAATGCACCAAAAATTAGAAATTTATTCACAAAACTTAAGCGTACCGAATAGTTTATTTTTACACAAAAATAAATATGTTCAATTCTAACGATAATACACCGTTATCAAATTACTTTAGCGTACAAAACAGGCTTACAAAGAATCAAAGACAACATTGAAGCCTTGCATTATTAATCGTGCATCACCACTAAAGCACCTTTAAAATAAGTATTTCCAAAGACCAGCACAGGTAGCAACTAACCTTATAAAGAAACTAAGACAAATAGACTAGCAAATTAAAGCAGAAGAATTAAGATACTGCAATAAAATGTAATAAAAAAGCTCTTGTTTTAATTCAGGAAATACCTGTTATTGTATGTTGGATTTTTTAATCTGTTCTAGAGTTTTTAATTTCGATTTTGCTCTGATCCAGTGGTTGCAATGTAGATACTGACTTGACTTTTTTATTAATATTAAATTTGTATAACATTATATCAATAAATAATTTGCATATTGAAACGTATATTGGTATAGCAGGAAACATATTAATTCGAAATTCAGGTATCTCGAATTTGGTTCTCTTCTTTAATGTGCCAATTTCATCTAAGTATGGAGAAAGCAATTCATTCAACATAAATAAATCATTAATTTATTTGTAAATTTAAAAGACAATAGACTATTTAAGTGAATTTTTTTTTTAAACAATTTAATTTCTGAAACATCCTTTTCTAATCATTCAGTTCATTTTATTGTAACTTTATATTCTGCCTTATGTTTTGTATTTTTTCCTGGCGTACATGAAACAGTTCAGGTTGTGCTTATTTGCAATTTTACTCTTACTTTACAACTATTTCCATACGTGTTATATATCGTTTAGAATATACAATATATAGAATTAATCAACAATTAATCAATCAAGTAATTAATCTATATTCCGTATTAAATCTCTTTATATATAAAACTTATTAGGTGCATCGTTCTTTTAATTGTCATGTTATAAATCTATATACATGTAAAGTTTGTTTTCATGTGTGTTGATCTTAAAACTGGCCTGAATTGAGTGATTTCAAGGATTAAGTTATTAGACTATGATGACAAATTTAGCTCATCAAACTTCAGATTACAAAAATATTGCAATAACCCAGAAATGTGTTACCACTCATATACAGAACAGAATCTGACATCAATAACGTTTTCATTAGGAAACCTCTATGATACCTTTGCTAAACGTTTTCTTACGTAATTTTCTGCCTTACTTCATTTAGCGCACTACTGGAATGGTCTCTACATTAAGATTTTAATAGACCATAATCTGCTGATAAGTATTCTATGTGAGACTACAAGGCCTAATCACTCTTGTAAGGTTAATTCACAGATAACCAGACTAGCTGAGTTCAGTTTTGCAGTCTTCCATATATTTGGTAAAGAAAACTTAGTTTAAACGCGATTATCATGTCTAATGGTTCGAATATTGATCTAATAACTCAATGGCCACTAAATAGCCCAGATATTTTGCAAAATGATTTTATACGTTCAGTGTATTTCTGGACAAGATACCAGCCTATGCTCTCAAGCTCGTTAATGGCAAGTGGTCGCTTTGTCAAGTTTAGAAATATCAACCCAGTCGAAGTGTGCCGTTCAATTTACGAGTCAAGGTAATTCAACAGTTGTAGGAGTTGCGATAACCTTTCGTAAGGGCTACTATCAAACACGTTGCCGATAAACGTATGGCCAGATATGTCGAAAAACACGAGTATCGGGTTAAAAGCCTATGTCAGGCGTAAAATAAAATAGGTTTACGGACACTAGAATCAAGGTCATGAATATAGGTCTACTAGCCATTTAATTTATGCATGTTTAACGCCCACATACGCGAAATTGATGTTAAAAATGTTTACTTACTGTGTATGACCGATTCAGGCACCAAATTGAAATGACGATTTAAAAAGTTAAGACAAATAAAGAAGTCTGGTTTACATTTCTTCACAATTGGATACAAAGATATTGTGTACTGGTAAGGGTCTTAAGTGATCAATGTAGACAATCCCTGTCAGGATTTTTATTAAATATCTAAATAATATTAAAATACATTTATTGCATATTAATGCGCACAATCTATGAGAAAACGGTATGGCTGAAATTCTGCATCATAAATTGAAAACTGGAATAAGGTGTACCGATGGGACGAGTTGAGTACGCGATCTTTCTATACTTTTTTTGGCAATAAAGAATTATTATATGGCAGAATATTGAACATCTAACGAAGAGTTGGTCTATAGAAAACTGTTAAAAGTGCATGTAAATTTTGTATTAGAAACTCCAAGTTGTCTTAATCGGGCTTCCAGCTATTTTGAGTAGTCCTTGGAACGCTTATTGATAACATGTTTCGAATAGCGCTGACTAAGACTGAAAGGGTCAAGACCAAATGCTAAACGGTCTCCGAGTTCAAATCGACACCGCATGTGTACGTAGCTAACTAGAATAAGAATAGTTGTTTGACCACATTATACTAAGGAAAATTTAAGGTCGAAAGAATGACTGATAAAATGTCTTTATAATATTTAATAGCACGCAAGATTGTTTATATTTTAAAGGATCCATTCCACAGTTTATCTGGATTTATGACGAGACCAAGAATCAATATGAATGAAAGGACAGTCTCCCTATGGCTGAGTCTGATAGACAAAACCAAACTTGAGGGATACCAGCTTTAAGTAAACAGCAAGATCAAAGAGCAATTTGAATGCTACAAGCAGCAGCTATAAGCACACGGCAAGTACAAGAACCAATGTAGACATCATGAAGTCAGATTTAAATAAACAGGGTGAATAAGACGCACTGAAGACTTCAGCACCACTAAATGCCGAAGTGTATTGTGTCGCCTAAGGCATACGGATTTCTTCTGTAGCTATATGCCTTTTTTAGTTTTTGGAGTATGTAGAGGAAGTATTCCCTCTAAAAAAATCAAATCAATGATTTATTTCGAAATTCAAACCAACATTGCTGTCTTAAACGAATGATATTTGGAGAGACAGATTATTATGATATTTTCTATGATTAAATCCTTTTGTATATTTGTATAATAATTTGTGGTCAGTTTCAAGTTATTTATTTTGTCCTCACGTTTGAGAACCCTTTCAAATTTTGTTTAGTTTTCATCTTATGTTTGCTTTATAACTTCCCCTATAACTTTTAACTATGCCTTCAGAGTACATTATACATCCAACAAGGTCAGTTTTTTTCAAAAATATTAACAAAGATAATATAATGTATTTTCTTTATTCTATTTTCATGTTAAATACTTTATAGATTTAGCTCGTTAGGTGCAAATTTGATTAAAGCGTACATAAACACCTGTCACATTTTATAAATAAATAAATGCCGATGTCTTTACGCTTAATATTAATCTTGATTCAGAAGACATAAAAAGTCTAACTAGGGGTTTTCATGAATTAACCTAATAGACTTTAATGACAAAGCTAGCCACAAAACTCAAGATTACATCCGGAATTTATGTACTAATCAAAAAACAAGTAGAAATGTGTGTGATCTTTTTAAATGTGTGAATATTTTCCTCGTTTAAAGTTCTTTTAAATACCGGCTATTTACGATATACGCCATTAAAATCATAAAAAATAACCATTCTTGCACATTTATATGAAACTAATCGATTTTTTATTTTATTTAGTCGTCATAGTTGTTGCATTCTTTTGTTTTTCGATAATGATTTTATTGATATGCTATTGTCTACACTCTATTGGATATAATTTACATCAAAATAAAAATAAAAATTAGATTTGTTAAAAGATTTTCCTGATATTTGCACTTCAATTAAAAATATTTATTCTCCGTGGGATACTTCACTTATTAGAGGAAAATATTAATGGAAGTACACCGCAGCATTCAAAAAAACCTACAACAACCCGTTTGCTCCTCATCATAAGCATATTTTAGACCAACATGACCGCAAAATTCTATTTATTAAAAATCTTCAGAATAACTTCACATAACATCCGTTACAACTTCTGGTCAATAAACTTTATTTAAAATATCAGATCAAATACATCTTTAGACTACAGTAAAAATCTAAAAAAAAACTCGTTTTATTATTAAATTATAATTCTAGAACAGCACAGGCCTTCATTTATAGTCCCACGTGCTTATTAGTAAGCTCCAAACCGACGAAGTCATTATACAGCCTCAATAAGCCATTTTGAGCAGAGGCAGTCTTTCACCCAATATCTCAGACTCGCCATCACGGAAAATTGCAATATTTCACCTTCTACATACACAGATTTACCCTATAGGGAGCAGGGCAAAGCTATTCTGCCAACCTCCAATATACTTTAAAATTCTTAGGGAATTTGACTTACTGTTAGGACGAATAGATCGCATACTTTTAAGAGACTTGCTAATTGATACGAAATTTTTCAATACACTGATGAACATGATAAACGATATCATTTTTACTTTTAGAATAACTGTAGGAAATTTTAACTCCAAAGAATACTTTCCAAGTCTTCTAGACCCTACTAATCATAAGTAAATCTGGACCCATTAAAATAGTTATTCGGCCAACTAGATAAGAAAGCTATCATAAATCTCTGTTCATTGATGAGGATATTGAAACAGATTGTGCACATTACAATTGCAAGTTACAATTCGATCACAAACAACATTTTATCAAAGCAACAGCATCCTATGCTTGCGCAATTTGTAATACCTAAACATAAATTAGATGCACAGATTTGTTAGAATTTTTTTCAAAAACCAATGCATGGCATAAATATCCTCATAAAAAGTTAAAGCAAATATACTATAAAATTTTTAAAAAGTGACAAATGTGTTGCACCAAATCAGAGAAAAATTTGTAAGGAAATAAAATCCCTTTAACCATTTTTTTAAATCAGGAATTCATTTTCTACTGAATGGAAATATATGTATTTGAATAGCATGTTTTTGAATAATTTTCACTACGACTTGTCCCGTTTGGCAAATTGATATCTAGCATAGCAACAACTGAATAATACATCTCTTCCACCGTTGTAAGAATAGCGCATACGCCTATTTTGTCTGACGCTTCAAATTATCTCAGAAAATATATAAATGTACCAATATGATCAATGAAATCTAAGCACCAAATTAACCTTTCCAGCATAGCTGTTGACATACTTCATTATTCGGTAAACTCGCAAAAGTTATTGGCCTACAATTAGAAAAACACGTGGAGAATTCAAGATATCCAGGTTTGAAAGCAAAAGATCTATTTTAAATTGTAACTATTAAACAAAACTCCTACAGAGTTCAATGCTTTAAGACCAATGGCTAACCTTTCTCTACTCACTAACGTTCTGAAAACTATCATCTTTGAACTAACTAATCCGTTATTTAATTGCCAAAGCCCTCATCTGCTTTTTTTATCCAAATTTATTCCGTGGGTTAGAAGAAAAGCGACAATTCAAATTGAATTGCACAAATATATTAAACAAATTGACATCTATATATTAGAAATTAATTCAGGTTGTATCTTTACGAAATCATGATCGGTTGATTAAAAAATGTGCCGCTCTCGATTTCACAACTTATTTCAAAATATATTTCTATTCTTTAAACGGATAATATTTAAAACAAAATACCTAGCAACATACAGAACCAGCTTTTGAGTTGATTTAAACGCGTTATTTACAAAAACATAAATGACCAAGCTCAACAATATTGCACTTGTATTTTTACTAAAAATCCATTTTTGAAATCACAAAGAATTATACCAAAAACTAGTGATCTCCATTAAATAACATAATTGAATAAATATTTGTACATTTTTTCTCAGCCGAGTCTTGTATTATAAACCAAAAGTATCATTAACAAAAGAGTCCAGGTCAATATCATCCTAATCAATAACGAAACGACTAGGTTTGCCGTTTAAAATTAAAAGTTCAACGATGCCAAATAATGTGATATTTTCCGATTTGGCAACAATAAAACTGAAGTAGTTTCTATAAACAAAGCTCAATGCTCAACTTTTATGAAAAAATTAAATGCAGCTAACATACGCTAGTCAGAAATTAAGTCTGTGTCCACATAGTAAAACTTTCTTAAGGCAATAAAAGTGACATATCGACTCATAAAACATGACTAACAAAAAGCCATTATGTTAACTAATTATATAACAAAAAGTATTCTAGCCAACGTGAACGCTGTGGATTTATATTTGCAACTCAAACAGTTACATATTTCTTTGAGTCATTATATTGCTCACACAATAAATACAATAAAACTACGCACATTTAAAAAAGCTTAAACACATTTTAAAATTATAATTCATTGTAAAACTGTGTGTAACATATTCCCGAACGGACGATTATCGATAATCATATAAAGTAAACAAGGCTTCTTATATGACATCCAACCATATAAAAAATACCTATCGTCTACCATTTTTGCATGGCCACAACTTTTTCCAACCCGGTATCTGTAAAGATAAGAGTACTTCAAATTGATGAGTTTAAGAAGATGGTTAATCTGCATTTCTAAAAGAAATTCCTCTGAGATACCATGACTTGGATGCTTAAATTGTTCTTTTTGCTCTAGTACTGTGCTTGCTCATTATTAGAGACACATATGGCTCTTAATATGGCCCTTGCGACGGTTGGAATTTATCTACAATCCTCTACTCCTCATTAGCTCATGAAAACTTGTCAATAATCTTTTGAAATTCTAATAGTAATTTCATTTATTTCAGCTTAAACGGATCCTCCCTAGAATATATAAAACAAATTTTAACATTTCGTGTGCTAATCAGCTGTAATTCTACCCAAATAATGCATGCCTACTATGCTAAAATAAAGTTCTGAATTCTACGGAGAATCGCAATTACGCCATTTATCAAGAAAAGATTCTAGTCGATATTTTATTTGACAAAATTAGGTCTTAGCTATCTACATGGAGCTTGGCTATAAATTGTAGGCGGTATATTTCTTATTCATATTGTATCAGCCGTATTGTTATCTTTACGGATAGAAAAATGCCGTTATTTTTTCAATTACTTTCACATTTTCCTTGTGGAGGTTAATTAATTTATTGTGCATCAATTAGCTCCTCTTATAAAAATAAGCCAAATTTTATTTTTTGGACATTTGATGTTGTCGCTGGTTTCATAAAACAATATTGTGTTTTTAAAAAATATTTCAATTTTTTGGAAGTTTCTGTTGTACATATAGCCGAAGTTTTTTTAGTAGTCTTTGGTGATTGATATAATAGAGTCTGGTGGAGATTTTCAGTTGCGTGGTAAGCTTTGCTGAATGGTTCTGGCTTAATACTCTTTGTAAATAAAGTATTGAATTATTACTTTTAATAGTTATTAATACATATTATTAGAAAGGATCTCAAATTTGCTTTAGATAATTGATTTGAAATTACCTGATCAATCTCTTTGTATGAGAGCGTTACTATGCGTTTGATCTAATTCTCTTCTAGTAATCATGTTATTGATCAATAATTTAACTTCTCCTTGTAACTTATCCGTGGGGACTTTATTAATTATAAATAGAATAGAATAGAATATCTTTATTTGGATTCAAACCACACATGTTCCATCAAATAATAATATTGGAAAATGTACAATATAAAAAAGATATCACATCACATAAATATGTGCAATTAGTCTCATGTAGATAAGTAAATCTCACTAGTTGTACTGTACAATATATCAACATCAGAAAGTTCGGCTGTAAAGAGTAATAGATTCATCATCAAAAATAGGAAAAATTAAGGTATAATTCGAGTGTAACATTATGCAAAAAATGAGAACCATGACTAGCAATTGATTGTATGTATTGTTGACTAACATGATGATATAATGCATAACATTTCAATTTTAATAATACAAAACTTGGAGATAAAAATCTCAAGAAGTTATGTTGCTGATAACAATTATCCTTGTCTTTTATTCAACCATGAGAAAGTATTATCATAATCAAAATTAAAAATATCAGCAGGATTGTAGACTTTTTCTAGTTCAGTAGATAAAAATTTAAAAGACATCTTAGATGGAGGCGTTTCTCTAAGCCCCTTTGGCAATTGATTGTAAATTTTGTAAATTTTCGAAAAAGAGAATAACTTGCTCGCAACATTCCCCACCAAAGGAGGAGATATTGCCAAATGTCCAGATCTAGTTCCAACTTCATGACTCTTTCTTATTGGATTCATATAGGCACCAGTCCACTGGTTCAAATGGAAAACTTTTATGCAATAGCACATCCTCCGAAACCATAAAGTTTGCAGTGATACAAACTGTAATCTAGTGGCGTATATAGTGCAGGAGATAGGACTAATTTGTTTCACAACTTTTCTTTGTACAGCTTCTATCTTATTGGACAAACCCTTTTTTAATGGATTCCAAGTAGCGGCAGCATATTCTAGTATCGGTCTAATCCATATTATATACATTTTAAATTTTATGTCATTCGATAAGATATTTCTATTTATTAGTGCCCATCTGTTCTTGGCACTGCCTACTATCCTTTCAATATGTCTCTCAGCAGAAGCTGTACATTGAATAGTTATGCCTAAATCCTTAATTTCTTGCATAAGTTTAATCTCAAAAACATCATTAATCACAGCATCATGAAAATAAACATAATTAAATTCTGTTCTGTTACCTATTTTTAAAGCTCTCGTCTTTTTACTGTTTATTCTCAGCCCTAGTGTTATCAAATATCTACTTAAATCATACAAATCTAGTGTCACATTATTTTTGGAGAATTCGACATTTTTTGGATCAATTGGAAAGATTATTTTTAAATCATCAGCGAATTTGCAAACTCGACCGTTAAGGATCTTAGTTTCCAAATGTGCAAATACGATTTTAAATAAAATTGGCCCCAAACTTGATCCCTGTGGAATTCCACTTGTTACTCTTTTCGATTTTGATATCAAATCGTTTACTTGAATACTCATTCTTCGATTATATAAATAGTATCTAAGTAATCTAAAAATATTCGGATCAATATTCAATAAATTAATCGCATTCAAAATAGCATCAAAAGATATAGAGTCAAAAGCTTTTGAGATATCTATAAATACAATTAATGCATCTAACTTTTTCTCATCTAATGTAATTACATGTTTCCACATAGAAAGCATATTAGTAGTTGTCGATCTATCTTTCGTAAAGCCATGTTGACATATATCAAAATCAGCCGGCAACATACGTTCTAAATGATCTAGTATCAATCGTTCTATTATCTTCAAAAACGAAGGGATAATAGAGATTAGTCTATAATCACTGGCGCACGTTGGCTTACTTACTTTTGGCAACGGTTTAGCTACTATCGTTAGAATATCGATTGGTAATTTCCCATTCTTCAAAATTCTATTTATAAAATTGCAGAGCGCATTCATAAAATTTAAAGGTAATTGAAGTAGGTTATCAATCGATATACCAAGGTGATCTTTTTGTTTTTTTGATTTTATTTTTAACATTAATTTTATCAATGCATCACTGTCAATAACAAGTCCTGGTTCCTGGTCTCCCGAAGGATCAGGTAGATCCATGAAATTGCTTTCATTCTGTGGATTACATATCAAATTGCCAAATACTTCATCCAATTCACAGAGAAATTCATACTCAGTTTTATCCACAGGTAATATAAGCTTTAATTTTTCCTTATATTTACTGTAGTCTGTGAGGAGTTTGTATCCTAGTCTAGGATTACTCTTCAGTTTGGCCAAAATAATTCTTTCTGATCTTTGACGGATTATCAGCAGTGATGAATTAATTTCTTTATCAATCAAATCTAACCTCATTTTTTAATACTATTGATAAGACTACAATTCAGTATATTGTAGGATGTTTTGTAGTTATAGCGATAGCCTTTGCGGGGCAGCTGTCTATTTATAAATGATTTCCTATATTTTCATGGTGCTCGTTTTCCCCACCCGTTCCTTGATCAGTCCCTGACATTTTACGAAGGGTGATTTGAGAAAACTCATCCATTTTCATCCGTTTATTGCAAATGGTGTAGCCAAGCATGAATCAATTCACAGTTAAACAAAACGGACCGTGCTCTAGACGGTAACAAAACGATATATTGTCAACAAAATTGAATTTCTTATACACAAGTAATTATCAGGAACACAAACGTCTGAATCGTGATGAATGCGTGTAAATAATTGAAATTATATGATGATATAAATCCAGATTGATTAGTAATTTAGTTTTAAATCACTGGTAAATATTGTCACTGATAATTGATGGATAAACATCGTGTAAAAACCGTCATAAAAAGCATCACAAATAATAATTCCACTGTTTGCTAGGTTTTGAATGATAAAATACAAAAAAATCATTGAACTATTGAGTTTCGGATAAAAGATTGAGAAACACCTGATGTCATGATTAGTGGAATCATAACTGAACTGTTCTCAGTCGTATTAAAACTGTTTAGGGCCAGTAAACTAAGTAAATCCATGTTTTAACTCAGAGACAAATAAATCCACCGCATGTTACCTGCGTATTGCGCGCGGGTGGGTGTATTTATTAAACAAAACTTTATTAATTACAATTACAATTGCAGTTCAAGAAATCTCATTTAAAACTGCTTGAAACTAACAGTGATTGTTTCTAAAATCACAGTTAAGAGAAATATTGTGTAAAAACAGAGTTAGACTATTTGACCTTAAATTGAACATCGTTGGATTGTAACGCGGAGTCGCGTGTTACAATATTATCTCGTTTAATTCTTTGTTTACATAATTTCCCTATTGATTCGCTTCGGTACAATATCCGTAAACGTAGATGCCTGAAATAGTATCAGGTAATAACATTTGAAACAGAAGAAACAAATTCGTCATGTATTCATGATATAAAATCTTTCATAATCAGTCAGTATGCTAAACTCTCTAAAAAGATTCCAGTCGATACTGGAACATTGCAGGTGAGCATTCTCAAAATTAATTTTCAATGTTTTGCTACTCCAGGTGTTCAATTTGTAAATTTTTTTGTTTGTGATCCAATTCTTTGAAATAGTTTACAACATCATAACTGTGTGATTTCACCGTTTCAATTTCTAAATATACATTATCTAAGCATTCCGAACGTTTAGTTGATTCCTTTATAATCTGCTTGAGATCATGATTAGATAAAATTGATTATTTCACAGTCATGTAGCTTATTAAAATCACCTACCACCACATTATAGCCATGACAGTCCAAAAATAGATTAAAAAGAAATAGTAAATGTTTGATCCCCTCATAAACTAGCATACGGCGATCTTTAAACCGCGGTTAAGATCAGATTATAGATTTGTATATATAAAAAATCAATAATAGCATTGTATTCACTAGTATGTAAAATTTTCGCATTTAATACAGATTTACTATAAATGAGTACTACTCCACCTCTTTTATCCAGCGATCTGTGTGAGGAATGTCAAATTCGTGGTTTTCAATGTCCTTGTTGAGCCAAGTTTCAGATAATATCATAAAATCAAAATTGTTACTTGTTATAAAATTACACAGCAAAGTAGATATGCGGCTCTCACCTATATTACACGTGGCATACATTGAACCTAATTGGAAATGCCGGTTGCACAATTTCTATGCAGTGATCAAACAAACCCGCAAAATCAATAATTTTTCGCTGGAGATCTTCAGGATTGGATAATAAATTAAGCTGTTGCGAATGAGGCGGTAGATGATGATGGCAATATCTGGTCATGATGAGAAATGTGGTAAATAGTTGTAAACGCCCCGGCTGTAAGTAAATTCCATGCAACGTTTACAAAATGCCGAGAAATTTCGTTAAGGTTGCTGTGCTCTAGAAGCACTCCTAGACACCTGATGCCGGCTCCGGTTGACTCGGCTTGTGTTTCTTCGTGTGGATGCACCAGGATAAGTAGAGCCGCAGAAACCAGAAGAGTGAGATGCTGTATGAAGTATCAGACTTGTCTTTTTGAAGATCTGCCGATCACCGTGGTGGCTGGCACACGTAGAATTCCGATTTATTGATATTCAATCACGAATGACTATTTGTGCAGCAACAGGATAATTGGCGTGACTGAAATCCGAAGTCATTATATGACACAGCGTGATAAACGCAAGTCCAAAAGTCTGCAGGCCAACAGTCAAGTAGAGAGAGCGAAAGCAATCACGCGTTGCGCACCGGAAAAAATGTCAAGCGTGTGTGATGATGGCATGGTAAATGCACCGTGCCAGGTCGCACGCCATTGATAAACGGAAAATTTTGCGTGTTTTAAATTTCATTTAGGCAATATTTCGGAGAAATTGTTCTGAGCTGTTACATCACAATCATCTCTGAAAAAAGAAAATTATTCCTCTCGGCGATGCTTGCTAGGGTCATGTAGGTTAGAGTACAAAACTCAGTTAAGCAACTGGTTATTATTCTGTCCATAGCTAATAAAAAATGTTCAGTAAATGCTGGGATGGTGTATGCTTGCTGGTTGCTTCAACAATCAAATGATGCAAAAGAGCCATTGGAATGTGTTACACAGAATTGTCAGATGTTCTGGCCGGTCATACCTGGTGAACCGAAATAGATTAGTGCGAAATTTTGAGAGTCGCAGAGTGAAAATTGCAAAAGTATATTGCCACTTATGTTGCCAGGTTTAAGTTGAAACATGGACAGGCTGGATCGCCGTTAATGAGGCTAGAAAACGACCAAAAGAGCTAGTGTGTGCTCAACGTTGTGGCCAAGATATTCGCAGAGTGTGCAATGTGAAACTGATGAAGATGAGCTATGCATTGAAAGGGGCCTTTACCATGAAATAAAGCAGATGACTTCTTAGTGTTGCTACACAAGGCGTTAGCTATAAGTAGCTGGTCATACCAAAATAGGTAGTGTGAGCTCAGGTGTGAGCCATACGTTACAAGAGGTCAATGTAAAAACAATATATATATATATATATATATATATATATATATATATATACATGAAATCAAATGGTAAAGATAAAATGTGAACTCCAACATTGCCGCACAGGTGGCATAATACCGAAGAATTTTTCAACAATGCTACACAATTGATATGTCCAAGAAAGGCTGGTTATACCAGGTGAGATAAGTGAGTGTGAAAAAGGTAAATGAATCATGCAGGGTTGTTTTGAAACGATCAGATGAGAAGCAAGGGCTTCTATGTGTAATGATCTCGTTGGGAACCCCACAATGGGCTATCCTTGCAGAGATAAAACAATTAATGACTTCGTCTGGAAAAATGGTGCTCAGGAGTTAAAGCCAGCAGGCCATCGTGTAAACCTATCAGTCATAGTTAAAAGGCAGCTAAAACCTTGAAGCGTTATCAGATGAACTATGCCGATCTGGACGATGGCTGAGGCGTCAAGTTATTTAGATATGTTGCAACTTAGAATGAGTGTGCCGTGCAATCTGCTTTTTCTGGCAAATGACACACTCGGAGACCCTATCGTTTAGAGTTCTGCCTAAGCCTGTGACTCCAGAAACGACCTATAAGAAATCTGACAGTCGCTTTGCTTAATGGGTAAGAAATTGAGTGAATTGAGTCGAAATCCTTTCTATGAAGGCTGGTAGGCAGAACTGGCTAAATGGGCTGCGTACCCATGAAATAAGCAATAGGTAAAGTTTCCCAGAGACCAAATACGAACTTGTTTGGTTGACGGGCTACTGCTCTTTAAATTTGAGTGTCACCGCGCTTTTCTATTTGCAGGAGGGTTGACGTTAATGCAGGTTACCTGAGAGTCACAGAATTGACTGTGAATGCCGAAGGCGATGGAGGTTGTAGCAAGATTTCTGGCCTAGGAAGTGCGTCTGTAATGAAGTTTTGTTCGCTCTTGACACAAAAGGTGTCAAGCTGCCATTCCTTCAGACTTGTCAGATGTCTTTGTACTCTGGCTGGTTATTTGGCGACAGTTGAAGTCGAGTTTCGCAGTGCTTTAACTAATGGTGCATGATCTGTAAAAACAACAAATCTGCTGCTGCCAATGATGCTGATAAAGTGGCACATTGTGTCGTTGATGACGAGGAGTTCTTGATAGAAAGTATCGTATTTTGTTTTACTGATTACATAGTACGCGAGTAAAAACTGATAGGCTTCCGAAATCCGTTGACCTCTTGTTCCAAAGTAGACACAATAACGAACTCAGAAGCATCTGTAGTGAGTATAAATGTTCGTTGTAAATCGGGATGCGTTAGCATGGTAGCATTCTCTAACGAGTTGATGGCGAGTGGAAATAATTTAATGTTTTAAGAAGACCAAAAATGATAGAGTTCTTGCTAAGTCCTTCCGATTTCGCAGGTACCTGCACAACGGATAAAGTTGTCTTGATACACCGCAAAGGAACTTGCGATAGTAGTTAAGGTCTTTCAAAATTTTCTGCAGCTAACTTACAGACTTTGATGACGTTATATTCTGGATTGAATTTGCCTTTGACGGCAAAGGTTGAATACCTTGTGGCGTAATACTGCGCGTGTATACGTTCATATGAATTCACATGTAAAGAATAAATATATGAGTGAACCGTGTGGATTAACATGTAGGGGTACTTTTCGCTGTTGCTATCTCGTTCCTGATTTTGTACCCCTACTACTTATCAATGGTGGTTATTATTATTACCCATGCGTCTAATCAGTCTCTGATCTTTTTCGGATGATTTATGTGAGAAGGCAAAAACATCTGGTCATACGTATATTAGATATAAAGTTGCAAATAGTAATGTAATTCACAGTTAGTTCAAATTGAATATATGTTAGTCAGCTGTAAAAATAGATTTTTATGCAAAAATAAGTCTTAAACACCATTCACAGTGAGAATAGTCAAACGATTAAAAATACATGACAATATGAACATAGTAAACTGATTTATGTTTATAGAGAAAATGTTTTGCACACAAGTGGTTATTGTTACACAAATGTCTGAACAGAATTGTATTTATACCATCGAATAAAACATATGATGACATGTAAAAATCATCGTTAAAAGTTATCATTAAAAATGAAGATGTAAATTGTTTAAAGACTTCAATGATAAAAAACTAACAAAGCTTTAGCTTACTACTTGCAATATTTTCAGTTCATGTCAAACTATTAATCCATTCTTCTATGTGGACACTAAATTAAGTGAAATAAATCCGCAATGACACAACATTCCACCGCGTGATCCTCTCGGATCGCGCGCGGTTCTGTCTATTTTATAAAAACACTATTAATTACAAATAAAATTGCAGTTCAATAAATATCGATTGAAACTGCTTGAGACTAAAAGAGATTGTTCCTAAAATCACAGCTAAGAGAAATATTGTTTAAGGACAGAGTTAGAATATTTGACCTTAAAGAGCACAGCGTTTGTAAAAATTGACCTTCGTTGGGTTGTAACACGGAGCCGCGTGTTACATACACCCCCCCGACAGTGAAAATTAGTACACAATGAAGTGGGCTAACCTTACAGTAAATGTTATTGCTCTTTCATGCCGTATAACGACTGATTTTGGTTCTGTCAACACTGATACTGGCTCCTCTATTTCTCGCGTTCTTGGACGGATGGTTAGGTCGAAGTGTTCGAGAAAGTCACGTCCAATGATGTTTCATGTCGTGTTGTCGATGATGAACGGATATTTGAAACATCATTTTGAGTTGGAGAACGAGATTGTGTGTACTCGTACCCCAAACGTCGCTATGTTGGAGCCATTCGCGCAGGTCAGACTGTTGGTGTCGACTGGGTGGGTTGGTTCGAGATAATTGTGGCGTAGTGAGCTTACATCTGATCCAGTGTCTATGACAATTCATTCGCCAGAGATTGCGTCACGGATGAGAAAGTATGTTGATAGTGGCAACCGGCGATGAGATTGATTGCTGGCATTTGGGCGTTTGAAGCATGACTTAATTGGAGCCGTCGCTGTAAAGACAATAGTTTGATTGCGCTCTACCGCGAAGGCAACGTGCTTCGAGCCATCAGACGTGGAGCGGCCAACAATTTGGGGTGCTCAGCCTCTGCTGTCGCCGAGGAGGCTGACCCCACCCGTCTTCCGAACCTTCCATGGGCGGATCCTCCTGAGTTGTTGAGGGTGACCGCGCCCATTTGAACGTCGCGTCTGTGTGCGGGTATGTGCAGACGTTTCCGAGGCAATAACGTGTGTAGTGGCCTTCATTGAAAGTGCTTGAATTTCTCAAAATCTAGCTGTTTATTAATTCCTTACTGGCTGTAAGTTCGACGAACCGGGGCACCATAATGTAGGGGTACTTTTCGCTGTTGCTATCTCGTTCCTGATTTTGTACCCCTACTACTTATCAATGGTTGCTATTATTACTACCCGAGCATTCAATCAGTCTGTTCCTTTTCAGATGGTTAATATTAGAAGGCCGAAGGAAAGTTTCAAAATTGTAATAAACACAATGTAGCACATATAAACATCATTCACGGTTAGTCCAAATCGACTATGCAAAAATAAGTTAAACTAAATTGTCCGTCGCCTAGACGGCAAAGATTAAAAGGATTTATGTTCATAAAGTGAAATGTTTTGCACATAACAAATTGTTTTTACACAAATGTCTGGATTGGAATAAATATCGTCAAATGACTTAAAATACATGACAACATGAACAGAGTAAAAAGATTTGTGTTTATAAAGATAAATGTTTTGAACACAAGTAATTATTCCTACACAAATATCTGAATTGAATTGTATCTATATCATCGATTTAGAACATATGAAGATATGTAAAATGTCATCGTTAAAAGCAAGCACTAAAAATGAAGGGGTAAGCAACATAAATACGCAATGTCACAATAGTCCACCGCGTGATCCTCGCGGATCGCGCGCGGTTCTGTCTATTTATAAAAACACTATTAATTACAAATAAAATTGCAGTTCAATAAATATCGATTGAAACTGCTTGAGACTAAAAGAGATTGTTCCTAAAATCACAGCTAAGAGAAATATTGTTTAAGGACAGAGTTAGAATATTTGACCTTAAAGAGCACAGCGTTTGTAAAAATTGACCTTCGTTGGGTTGTAACACGGAGCCGCGTGTTACAAACAAATTCAGAAGAATCTGTCTTAATCAGAAATAGTCGTTGAAAATTTGGATGCGTCAGCATTGTAGACTTTGCTAACGAGTTGATGGCGAGTTGAAGTAATTTCTCGTCTTCAGACGACCAAGAAATGATGGTGTTGTTGCTAAGTCATTTTCGATTCCACAGATGCTTACACAACGGAGAAAGTTGTGTTGATGGACCGGCAAGGAACTTGCGATGGTGGTTAAAGACTCCAAAAAATTTTCAGCAGCTCACTTACAATCTCTGGTTCCTTGGCATGCTTGATGGAATTTGCCTTCGGCGGCAAAGGTTGAATACATTGCGGCGTAATACGATGCCCTAGGAAATCCACAGTGTATGGTATGTAGAGATATTCGAAAGGGCCAAATGGAATGATGACCGCAATTTTTTTCAATATCTTCTGGTGCTACGGGATGTGATGGAAGGCTTTTCTGAGTATAAATTGGTACTGCTGATTTTTTTCAATTAAGATTTTCATATTTGGAATAGTATATGCGTCGAATTTGGTCACCGAGTTTAGCATGCAATAATCTTCACAGGCTCTAATCTATACGTTTGATTAAGAGACTAAGTGCAGTGAGGACGCCCATGAAATTTTCCATAGTCTGATGATTTTCTCTTCTAATAATCTTGAAAATTCCTGTGGGTAGCTTTCAACTTAGCAGGGCCAGTGGTCGCTTCTTGAGTGCAATAGGTTGTCCTTCTCTGGCGATATGGTGCATCGTGTTCGAGACTCGTAGCTCTGTGTTCCCGAAGAGATGCTGATATCTTTGCTGAATGATGCACTCGGGTCGGATTAATGACCTGTAACTCCAAACGTTTGGAGATAATAGACCAAAAACTTTGCTCAAGTCCGGTGGAGGGGTCAATGATCTTTTGATTGACACTATCAACAATTAGTCAATATTTAAACAGGAAATCAAGGTCTATTATGTTTTGTGAGACCTTGACGATGATGAAGTTTTGAGAAAATTCACGCAGTAAACCTTTGTTGAGTGTACGATGCCGGCAATCATACGTTGGTATGGGCTCGTCTGTAGCTGTTGCAAGTAATTCGCCAAGAGACATCTCGGTCATGGAATCACCCTTGAGAACTGAAACTGCTGCACCTATGTCTACTATGAATTCTTGGCTAGTTCTGAAATTGAGAAAATGCAGAAGTACGTTTGGTTGTTTGGCCGGGTCATAAAAACAAGATGGCTGGCCATTTTGAAGGATATTGTCAGTTTTACTGTCTATGTGGGATATTCGGCGTGGACGAAAAGAGTCAATGGGAATGTCAAATTGTAAGATATTGCTTCCTAGTGCCGACGTAGATGCCGTTGATGCACAGAAAGTACGGTCTTCTACATTCTGTGCCATAAGTTTCTAGATCCTGACTCCCAATTCCGTCTATTTTCTGAGGACTGGACCATAAACTGTGGTAATTGACACTCATTCAAGAAATATTTTAAACGGCGGAGACATATATGACAGGAATGAAAAACTTCTGTTGATTATAGCACCAGTTCATTTGGCCATATTTATTAAAAGATCGCGGGTATCTAGATCGCGGGTATCTAGATCGCTGCCTACCGCTATTTCGTGTCTTGGTTGGGAAAGTAGGTCGTGTGTTATCCTAATTCAGCTCAGATTTAACTATAGCTAATCCTTCTTGAACTTTAGCCTCTCTAAAGAAGCGATTATATCATCCTGCAGAGAAGGGAAAAACGATGACGAATTTAACTTAGGTTCTTAAACACTAAATTCTAACTCGCATCTTTCTGATAAGTCATCTATTGAGAGGGAGTTGGGGAGCTGTCGAGCAAGCAGTTTCAGTGATTGAGGAAAGTTGTTAACGAAAACAATCTTAGCTTCATGATCGGAAATATTGGTTTTATGCCAACGTTTCCGCAGTTCCCCTTAAAATCTCGTTGGGGCCAAGATTTAGGATATCTAACTGCGCGTACTTATTTATTATTTTTACTGTTTCACTTGGACCCAGCAAGGATATCACTTCAACTTGGAGGCCCGAAATGGAATTTGGCGGTTTCTTAATGGCCTCAAGTTTCGGATAAATAAGTCGCTACAATTCGGAAAGTAATTTTGCGAAAAACTTTGACAGTTTTTGATGACTGTCATAATCTGGAATCTGGGAGAAAGCAGAGTCTACGAGCATAAATAATTATTTGCAAACTCCATCACATGCAGGAAAGTCAACATCTAGAATTAGATCTGAAATGCTAACAATCTTACGGGATCTGAAAATCATAAATATATATATCAAAAGTATGCGAAATAAAAAGTATAAAACGATGTGAAAATTCAAAGCATACGTGCCCTTTCAAAATTAAAACTAATAATATATCGCTAACAATAATCTGCTTTCACTGTTGAAACTGACGAGATATGTTTCCACGAACGCAGAAAACTGACGAAATCTGCTTCCACAAAATCAGAAACCAAATCTTTGTCCACGAACGTAAAGTTTTAGCGATTTAACAGACTGTGCTTTCACAAAATCACAAATCGGCTTCAACATGAACAGTTTTGAGCGATTTACGGATAAAATCCACAGTTTGTCACTGTAAGTAGGAGAGAAACGTTTTAAACGACATACTAAGAAAAATTCACAAACAGGGTGGCGAAAATGATTGTTCGGTGTGCTGCCGTCGATTTCCAGTGTGCCAACGATAAGAATAAAATAAAGAAACACAGTTTGTTTTATTTATGGCAAATGATTTGTGATATAAAAACAAGTCTAAAAGCGAAACTTTTCTCAGTATCCTGGCGCGATCGCGAATTTGTAAACGCCACAGCTTTGAGTAAATGCAGTGTGACGTTACAATAAAATTAAGAGCCGTAGATAATGCGAAACAGTCAACATTGGTGGCTATTATTAGGGCCGGAATTGCATTCTCTGGCAAATGCCGAGAAGATTTTTTTGTGCTGCAGTCTAGAAGTACTCCTAGACATTTGAGGCTGGTTCTGGATGACTGGCTGGTGTTCCTTCGTTGTGGCGTCGATACTAAAGAGTTGAGTGGCTGGGTGAAGACTCAGAATTGTCTTGTAGAAGATCTGCGGCAATACCGTAGTGGCTGGCACACGTAGAAGTTCAAAAAATAGATGATCGATAGGTAGGACTAATTGCGCAGCAACAAGAAGAATATCGTGACTGGGATCCGAGTGACTGGCTGACACAGCTCGTTTAAGCTAGTCCAGAAATTAGCGTAGGTAAAAAGTCAAATATGCCATAATTAAACAATCAATGATTGGGCGGGTTGTGGTAACAATTCTTTAAATCAAGTTTGCGAGCTTGAAGTAAACCCCAATCCTATTGAATTTAATCAGTCGTCGAACAACATAGCAAAAGAAATATGTCGTGAGACAGCAATCATATGTAGTGTACATTAGATGTCAAACGTGTTATGTGAATAATGGTAAATGCACCGTGCTTATGTAGTTTTGCAAACGTAAGCTCGCACGCCATTGGTCAACGGCAAATTTCGCTGGTTTTATTTGGTGCCGCGTAAATGAAATTTTAATTTCATTTAGGCAATATGCTGGCGAATTTATCTGAGCCATTACACGTTAACTGATGTCTGTAACGACAAAAAACAATTCGCCGACATATTCCGTATATTAAATTCAATTCAATTTACGTTGCACCAACGAGATAAAAGTGAAATTCGCCGTTAACCATTGATGTGCGAGCAACCAATCAAGGTTATTTAAGCACGGAGAGGTTATCATGAAAGTCAGTTGTCGTGTTTGCCTTCTGCTGTACATTTATCCGACGTGTTGTCCGCTATTGCCACCTACGCTGATTTTTGGGATTGCTTCACACACATTGGCAATTTCAATCACGCAAAACTTGTTGCTGTACAACTAGAGAGACAAGCTAGTTACCCCAGAACTTCAACGAGATTACTCAGCTTATCTCTTGCCACGGATTTTAACGCCACAACAGAAGAAACCACAACCCAAGTCACCCAGAGCTGATCTCAAGTGTCTAGGAATACTTCTGGTCACTGCTACACTAACTGACATTCTCGGCATTTTCCAAAAAACGCATCTCCAGCACCGTTAAGGGCGCCAACAGTACTAACTCAGCCATCCAGGCAACAAAACTGATTTTGTAATGTCGTACGGCATTTACTTGAAGCTGTGGCGTTTCCAAATTTGGCGGCCGACCAGGAAACTGAGTACTGTACGTTTTTTTAGTCATCAGAAAACGATTAGTTTAAATAAAATCAACTTAATTTTTCATTCATTTGGGGATGAAATAAATTAACATTTGCGTATACGTTTTTACTCTGGTTGTTAATCTCTCTAAAGTCGTGGTCTTCTGGGGAATTTTGTTGGGTATATATTTTTAGAAGGAAGGTTTTCTATTCAATTTTCCTACGTACGCAACTGTACATCTTGGTGATCTGTGAATGAACATTGTACGAAAGAGTAGAACTGACGTGCTCGACAGATTAAACTGCGGAAAAATTCTTCTTCAACTCTGGAAGCTGTTAATGGGTAAGCGTTTCGTTTAAAGTCGTTTTATACATTTTCATCTAGCTTATAAATTTATGCCTTTAAGATCCCGTAAGATTATTAGAATGTCAGGTCCAATTTTAGATATTGATTTCCCTTTTTGTGGTGGAGATAGCGAACTATTCTTTATGCGCGTATATCTACTTTCTTCCGTTTCCAGATTTTGACAGTAATCAAAAACTGTCAAAGGTTTTCGCTAAACCACCCTCTGAATTGCAGCAACGGATTTATTCGAAGCTTGAAGCCATTAGAAAACTACCTAATCCCGTTTTGGACCTACAAAAATGAAGTGGAATCCTTACTGGGTCCCACAGAAATAGAACAGATAATAAATAAATACGCGCAGTTAGATATGCCAAACCTTGGCCCCATTGAGATTTTAAGGGAATTACGGAAACGTTGGTATAAAACCAATATTTCTGACAATGAGGCTAATGGTGCTTTTATTAACAATCTTCCATAATCACTAAAATTATTTGCCAGACAGCTCCCCAATACTCTCTCTATAGATGACTTATCTGAGAGGTTTGAGTTAGAATTTAGGGTTTTGGATCCTAAGTTGAATTCGTCATCCTTTTGTCCGCCCCCGCAGGATGATAGGCTCTCCTCTTTAGAGAGAACAGTAGCGAACATGGCTAAAGTTCTAGAAGGATTGGCCATAGGGAAATCCGAGTTAAATCAGGTGAATGCTCGACCAATGTTTACGCCCAAAACCCATTATAACAGTAGGAGGCGATCGATGATGATATATTACTGATCTGGAACCATGGTGACAATAAATTGGTAAATTTCTTAAATTTAGCTAATCGATTGAGCGAAATACAATTTACTTTAGAAAGGGAATCGTCGGGTGAATTACCATTTTTAGATGTCAAATTAATTAGAAATGGTCTGAAATTGGGAAGAGATATTTATAGGAAGGATACTTATTCAGGAATTGTTCTTAATTTCAGTCCAATCACCCGTTTCGTATGAAAGTCGGGATCTTAAAGTCATTAACATTAAGAAGTCTCAAGTTAACAGATATAAAGCATAGGAAGTTAGAATTAGACAGACTACGCGATATATTTAAGACTAATGGTTACCCTCCTCATTTAATAGATACAACAATGAGGGACATGGTGAAGAAATTTAATCCTAGTTTGAGATACACAAAAGCGGATAAAGATAAGGAAGAGCGGAAGGTCATGGTATTACCGGACTCTATATTAAGTAGGAAAGTGAAATCAATAGCTTTAAAATACAATATAAGGACCGTTTTAAAACAGCCCCTTACACTAGGCACTATATTCCCTAACCAAAAAGAAAAGATTGAACCCTTAGACACTTCAGGAGTGTATGAGATCCCATGCAATGATTGCAGTCTCAAGTATGTTGGTGAAACCATGCGTCCAATCAAAGTAAGAAGAGGTGAACATAAAACTGCGTGTAAATATGGACATATTGCTAAATCTGATCTTGCTCGTCATGTAGTGGAGACTGGGCATACTATCGACTGGGAGGAATGCAAACGCATAGCAATATGTAGTCGTAATAGGATGACGAGATTGATTAGGGAATCTATAGAAATTAAATCTAGAGATAATATTATGAATGAAACAGCTGTTGAAAAATCTTTAGGTCCGATTTGGAATACTGCACTAGCTAGTGGAAGAAAAAGGCGATTGCATGAATTGGTAACTGAAGCTAGCTCCAGTAAAAGATTAAGAACATCAGATTAAGATTGACTAATTAGTGGGCTTTTATTCAACAAATGAATAAACAATTATTATGAATATAGTCTTCAAAATTTCATCTCTAACTGTTCATTTGATTTTAAAACAAATAGTGATTTCAACCTTAATTTTCTGTTTTACACCCCCACCCTACCCATTGGAAATATTATAATAATACAATAGTTATAAGTAATAATTTGTCTGACGCGTGCAAAGGGTAAATTAATGTCTGTTGACTGCAGTTTCATTTAGATGTACGTACATGTGTATCAAAATAAAATAATTTAACCAAGTTTTTTAGTTATGCATACACATAAACATGGACATGCGTGGCGTGCGCCAATAACTGTTATTAACTTCTCTATCTTGAGTACAACCCAGTGGTTTGAATTGTAATTTAACATGTGCATAAGTCTTTCGGACTTCTGGTTTAATCAGTCATGGCATGTTTTTATGACGAGTGTTTCTGAATTATGGGTCTCCCCCATCTCAGTTACGTCATTTACACTAAGTGTGTTAAAAACGAATAGTTATTGCTTGCAATTGATAAATTATTATTCAGCCACTCTGGTCGAAATTAGTTAGATGAAAACAACGGTTATGAAAATGTTCACACACACATATGTGACACGCGAATATCTAATGAAAGGTCAGTCTGAGGTATATAAATATTATGACTAGAGGAAATAACACACCTGCTTCAATTTGTTCTAAAATTGATGAAGGCCTACGGTGTTAGGGGCCTGAATTATCTGATGAAAGAAAATTACTGGAACAATGAAAGCCGTGATGGGTCAAACGCAGATCAGGTAATTTTTCATTCATTTGGGGATGAAATAAATTAACACTTTGTTATGCATACGTTTTTACTCTGGTTGTTAATCTCTAAAGTCGTGGTCTTCTGGGGAATTTTGTTGGGTATATATTTTTAGAAGGAAGGTTTTCTATTCAATTTTCCTACGTACGCAACTGTACATCTTGGTGATCTGTGAATGAACATTGTACGAAAGAGTAGAACTGACGTGCTCGACAGATTAAACTGCGGAAAAATTCTTCTTCAACTCTGGAAGCTGTTAATGGGTGAGCGTTTCGTTTAAAGTCGTTTTATACATTTTCATCTAGCTTATAATTTTATGCCTTTAAGATCCCGTAAGATTATTATAATGTCAGGTCCAATTTTAGATATTGATTTCCCTTTTTGTGGTGGAGATAGCGAACTATTCTTTATGCGCGTATATCTACTTTCTTCCGCTTCCAGATTTTGACAGTAATCAAAAACTGTCAAAGGTTTTCGCTTAACCACCCTCTGAATTGCAGCAACGGATTTATTCGAAGCTTGAAGCCATTAGAAAACTACCTAATCCCGTTTTGGACCTACAAAAATGAAGTGGAATCCTTACTGGGTCCCACAGAAATAGAACAGATAATAAATAAATATGCGCAGTTAGATATGCCAAACCTTGGCCCCATTGAGATTTTAAGGGAATTACGGAAACGTTGGTATAAAACCAATATTTCTGACAATGAGGCTAATGGTGCTTTTATTAACAATCTTCCATAATCACTAAAATTATTTGCCAGACAGCTCCCCAATACTCTCTCTATAGATGACTTATCTGAGAGGTTTGAGTTAGAATTTAGGGTTTTGGATCCTTAGTTGAATTCGTCATCCTTTTGTCCGCCCCCGCAGGATGATAGGCTCTCCTTTTTAGAGAGAACAGTGGCGAACATGGCTAAAGTTCTAGAAGGATTGGCCATAGGGAAATCCGAGTTAAATCAGGTGAATGCTCGACCAATGTTTACGCCCAAAACCCATTATAACAGTAGGAGGCGATCGATGATGATATATTACTGATCTGGAACCATGGTGACAATAAATTGGTAAATTTCTTAAATTTAGCTAATCGATTGAGCGAAATACAATTTACTTTAGAAAGGGAATCGTCGGGTGAATTACCATTTTTAGATGTCAAATTAATTAGAAATGGTCTGAAATTGGGAAGAGATATTTATAGGATGGATACTTATTCAGGAATTGTTCTTAATTTCAAGTCCAATTACCCGTTTCGTATGAAAGTCGGGATCTTAAAGTCATTAGCATTAAGAAGTCTCAAGTTAACAAATATAAAGCATAGGAAGTTAGAATTAGACAGACTACTCGATATATTTAAGACTAATGGTTACCCTCCTCATTTAATAGATACAAAAATGAGGGACATGGTGAATAAATTTAATCCTAGTTTGAGATACACAAAAGCGGATAAAGATAAGGAAGAGCGGAAGGTCATGGTATTACCGGACTCTATATTAAGTAGGAAAGTGAAATTAATAGCTTTAAAATACAATATAAGGACCGTTTTAAAACAGCCCCGTACACTAGGCACTATACTCCATAACCAAAAAGAAAAGATTGAACCCTTAGACACTTCAGGAGTGTATGAGATCCCATGCAATGATTGCAGTCTCAAGTATGTTGGTGAAACCTTGCTTCCAAACAAAGTAAGAAGAGGTGAACATAAAACTGCGTGTAAATATGGACATATTGCTAAATCTGATCTTGCTCGTCATGTAGTGGAGACTGGGCATACTATCGACTGGGAGGAATGCAAACGCATTGCAATATGTAGTCGTAATAGGATGACGAGATTGATTAGGGAATCTATAGAAATTAAATCTAGAGATGATATTATGAATGAAACAGCTGTTGAAAAATCTTTAGGTCCGATTTGGAATACTGCACTAGCTAATGGAAAGAAAAGGCAATTGCATGAATTGGTAACTGAAGCTAGCTCCAGTAAAAGATTAAGAACATCAGATTAAGATTGACTAATTAGTGGGCTTTTATTCAACAAATGAATAAAAAATTATTATGAATAGTCTTCAAAATTTCATCTCTAACTATTCATTTCATTTTAAAACAAATAGTGATTTCAACCTTAATTTTCTGTTTTACACCCCCACACTACCCATTGGAAATATTCTAATAATACAATAGTTATAAGTTATAATTTGTCTGACGCGTGCAAATGGTAAATTAATGTCTATTGACTGCAGTTTCATTTAGATGTACATACATGTGGATCGAAATAAAATAATTTAACCAAGTTTATTAGTTATGCATACACATACACATGGACATGCGTGGCGTGCGCCAATAACTGTTATTAACTTCTCTATCTTGAGTACAACCTAGTGGTTTGAATTGTAATTTTATCAAATGATATAAAACTTCAAATGTATATAATATGGATTAGACCGGTACTAGAATATGCTGTCGCTACCTGGAATCCATTAAAAAAGGGTTTGTCTAATAAGATAGAAGCTGTACAAAGAAAAGTTGTGAAACCTATTAGTCATATTTCTTGCACTATATACGCCTCTAGATTACAGTTTGCGTCATTGCAATCTCTGTGGTTTTGGAGGATGTGTTATTGTATAAAAGTTTTCCATCTGAACCAGTGGACTGGTGCCTATATGACTCCGATAAGGAAGAGTCATGAAATTGGAACTAGATCTGGACATATGGCAATATCTCCTCCTTTTGTGGGGAATGTAGCGAGCAAGTTATTCTCTTTCTCGAAAATCTACAAAATTTATAACCAATTGCCGAAGGGGCTTAGAGAAATGCCTCCATCTAAGATGTCTATTAAAACTTTATCTACTGAACTTGAAAAAGTCTGCAATCCTGCTGATATCTTTTATATTTTTGATTATGATAATACTTTCTCATGGTTGAATAAAAGACAAGGATAATTGTTATCGGAAACAGATTTTATTGAGATTTTTATTTCCAAGTTTTGTATTATTATAATTGAAATGTTATGCACTATATCTTCAAATTAGTTAACATTACATACAATCAATTGCTGGTCATGGTTCTCAATTTTTGCATAATGTTACACTCGAATTATACCTTAATTGTTCCTAATTAGATGATGTATATATTATTCTTTTCAGTCGAACTTTCTGATATTGATATATTGTATTGTACAACTAGTGAGATATACCTATCTACATGAGATTAATTGTACAATTATTGTGATGTGATAATTATTTTAATATATATTGTACAATTTCCAATTTTATTATTTGATGGAATATGTGTGGTTTGAATCCAAATAAAGATATTCTATATTCTATATTCTATATTCTATATTCTATATTCTACATTAGTCTTTCGGACTTCTGGTTTAATCACTCATGGCATGTTTTTATGACGAGTGTTTCTGAATTATGGGTCTCCCCCATCTCAGTTACGTCACTTACATTGAGTGTGTTAAAAAACGAATAGTTATTGCATGCAATTGATAAATTATTATTCAGCCACTCTGGTCGAAATTAGTTAGATGAAAACAACGGTTATGAAAATGTACACACACATATATGTGACACGCGAATATCTAATGAAAGGTCAGTCTGAGGTATATAAATATTATGACTAGAGGAAATAACACACTTGCTTCATTTGTTTCGTGAAATGCAACTGATGAAGGCCTACGGTAAGCTAGGCCGAATTATCTTGATGAAAGAAAATTACTGGAACAATGAAAGCTGCATTAGTCAAAACGCAGATCAGGTAATTTTTCATTCATTTGGGGATGAAATAAATTAACATTTGCGTATACGTTTTTACTCTGGTTGTTAATCTCTCTAAAGTCGTGGTCTTCTGGGGAATTTTGTTGGGTATATATTTTTAGAAGGAAGGTTTTCTATTCAATTTTCCTACGTACGCAACTGTACATCTTGGTGATCTGTGAATGAACATTGTACGAAAGAGTAGAACTGACGTGCTCGACAGATTAAACTGCGGAAAAATTCTTTTTCAACTCTGGAAGCTGTTAATGGGTAAGCGTTTCGTTTAAAGTCGTTTTATACATTTTCATCTAGCTTATAAAATTATGCCTTTAAGATCCCGTAAGATTATTAGAATGTCAGATCCAATTTAAGATATTGATTTCCCTTTTTGTGGTGGAGATAGCGAACTATTCTTTATGCGCGTATATCTACTTTCTTCCGCTTCCAGATTTTGACAGTAATCAAAAACTGTCAAAGGTTTTCGCTTAACCACCCTCTGAATTGCAGCAACGGATTTATTCGAAGCTTGAAGCCATTAGAAAACTACCTAATCCCGTTTTGGACCTACAAAAATGAAGTGGAATCCTTACTGGGTCCCACAGAAATAGAACAGATAATAAATAAATACGCGCAGTTAGATATGCCAAACCTTGGCCCCATTGAGATTTTAAGGGAATTACGGAAACGTTGGTACAAAACCAATATTTCTGACAATGAGGCTAATGGTGCTTTTATTAACAATCTTCCATAATCACTAAAATTATTTGCCAGACAGCTCCCCAATACTCTCTCTATAGATGACTTATCTGAGAGGTTTGAGTTAGAATTTAGGGTTTTGGATCCTAAGTTGAATTCGTCATCCTTTTGTCCGCCCCCGCAGGATGATAGGCTCTCCTCTTTAGAGAGAACAGTAGCGAACATGGCTAAAGTTCTAGAAGGATTGGCCATAGGGAAATCCGAATTAAATCAGGTGAATGCTCGACCAAAATTTTGCGCCCATAACACATTATAACAGTAGGAGGCGATCGAGATCCCCGCAATCATTTAACAGGTATGCACCAAAGAACTGGTACTTTAATCAACGGAAGTTTTTTTATTCATGCCAAGTCTGTCTCTGTCGTTAAGAAGACTTTCCG
The DNA here is from genome assembly GCA_029291075.1 of Eudiplozoon nipponicum. Lineage (NCBI taxonomy): Eukaryota > Metazoa > Platyhelminthes > Monogenea > Mazocraeidea > Diplozoidae > Eudiplozoon > Eudiplozoon nipponicum. The sequence continues at coordinate 42,513 of JAQBSW010003699.1, forward strand.
AATGAATGTCAATTTCCAAAGTTGACGGGAAAGACAACAGAAAACAGGCGCAGTGATGCATCAGGATCGGGAAACGTATGGCGCAGAAAGTAGACCGTACTTTCTGCGCATCAACCGCGCCACAGGGCGGAAATCACTTAAAATCCGTCATTGTTATCGACTGTTTTCTTCCATGCTGAATTTACCACATAGATAGCCAAACAGACAATACCAGTCGTAATCACCAGCCTACTTGTATGCAGGATTCGGCCAAACAGCCCGACGAACCTCTGCACATTCTTGATTTCAGAACTGGCAAAGAATTAATCGTAGACACAGGTGCAGCAATCTCAGTTCTCAAGGATGATTCAATGGCCAATATGTCGCTAGGCGTTCTACTCGCAACAACTACAGGCGAGCCCATACCTACCTATGGCTGTCGGTTTCGCACACTCAATATAGGTTTACGACGTAAATTTACTCACAACTTCATCGTGGCCAAGGTCTCCAACAATATATTAGATCTAGATTTTCTTTTAAAATTTTGTCAAATTTTTATTTTTGCCGATCAAAAGATATTTGACCCCTCCACTGAAGTTTTACAAAGTTTTTGGATGCCTGCCTCCGAGCGTTTAAAGGTACATGCCATTCAGCCAAACCCAGTGCATTATTCAGCAGAGATATGAGCAGCTCTTCGAGAACACAAGTCGCTTTTCGATCTTAGCAAGGAAGAGCTACGTATCTCCCACACGATGCACCATATCGTCACAAAAGGACGACGTATTGCATTTAAGAAGCAATCACTGGCCCCTGCTAAACTGAAAGCTGCCGAAGAGAAATTTTGAAGGCTGTTGGAAGAGGGAATCATCAGACCATCGAAAAGTTCATGGGCTTCACCACTTCACTTATTCTCCAAATCAAACGCATCGTACAGAGTCTGTGGAGATTACCGCAAGTTAAATTCAGTGACAAAATCTGATGCCGCTTATTGTATGTCATATCTCGATGACATAATGGTATTCAGTCCAGACTTAGAATCTCATGCCAAATATCTACGAAATGTCCTCTCAAGCTTATCCAACCACGGACTCAAGATCATCTCTGACAAGACGCAGATTGCAACTACATCAGTGGATTTCTTAAGGCATCGTTTCACGCCACAAGGTATTCAACCTTTGCCGTCAAATGCGAATTCAATCAGGAATATCAAGTCACCAAAGTCTGTTAGCGCGTTGCAGAAAATTTTGGGAGTACAAAACTACTATCGCAAGTTTCTTCCAAGCCTTTCAAGACAAATTTATCCTTTTTGCATTCACCTGTGGATTTGAAAAGGACTTAGCAATAATTCCATCATTACTTGGTCATCCGAAGACGAAGAATTACTTCCACTCACCTTCAACTCTTTAGCAAATGTTAAAATGCTAACGCATCCAGATTTTCAACGATCATTTCTACTCACGACAAATGCTTCTGAATTCGCTATTGGAGCCATTTTGGAACAAGAGATCGACGGAGTTTATACTCTCGTACTCTCCAACCAGTAGAAACGAGATAGGACACTTTCTGTCCATAACTCCTCGCCATCCACGACGCAGTGCGCCATTTTATCAGCATTATTGGCAGTAGCAGATTTGTTGTTTTCACAGATCGTGCACTATTAGTTGCGCACTTCGAAACACGACTTCAACTACCGCCAAGTACCCTGCAAGAGTGGAAAGTCAGCTTTAACGTCTAAGCGAATAGCAATTTGACATCTATCACATCAAGGGCGAACAAAACTACATTGCATATGCCCTTTCCAGACCAGATGTATCGCTACAACCACTTTCGTCGTCGCTATTTACTGTCAACTCCGTGACATTCACATTCAAAGATCAGTAGCCCGTCACCCAACCAAGTCCATATACCGTCTTTAGGAAGGCTTACCAATTGTTTACTTCACGGGTACGCAGTCCAACAAGCCAGTTCTGCCGACCAGCCTTCAGGGAAACGTTTTCGACCCAATTCACTCAATTTCTGACACAGCAAGCAAAGTGATTGTCCGACTTCTCACAGATTGTTTTTGGGGTCACAGGCTTAGTCAGAACGCTAAACGATGGGTCTCCGAGTGTGCCATTTGCCAGAAAATCAAGATCACACGGCACACTCATTCTAAGTTGCAACATTTCTGAAATACTTCTCGCCTAGCCATCGTCCACATATACGCATCAAAATGTTTAACTTTACGGGCATCACTTGCGCCCTATTTCACGCAACGTGACCTATGAATCCACATGATTCAATTTATTTTTCTTACACTCACTTGTCTCACGTGGTATAACCAGCTGTTCTTAGCTAACAATTGTGTAGCATTTTGAACAGTTCTTTGGTATTATGCCATCTCTGAGGCAATATTCGAGTACATATTTTTTTATGCAGTTACCTTTGATTTTAATGTATATATTTTTACATTACAATATATGGCTCACATCTGAACTCAAAATGCGTATTATGGTATTACCAGCTATTTAGAGCTAACGCTTCCGTGTAGCAACACTAAGTAGTTATCAATTTCATATCATGGTACAGACCACTTTCAATGAATATTTCAACTTCATCAGTTGCACAGAGACCACTCTACATATATCATGACCACAACGTTGAGCACACACAAGCTCCTTTGGTTGTATACAAACACACTGACGGCGATCCAGCCTGCCCAGGTTTTAACTTAAACCTGGCAACTTCAGTGGCTATCTACCTCGAAATCCTCACTCTGCTGCTCCAAAATCTTACACTGCTCTATTTTGCCTCACGCGGTATGACTGGCCACCACAGCTAACAATTTGTGTAGCAATTCATAATGGCTACTTGGCATCATATCATTGTTGAAGCAACCAACAAGCATACTTCAGCCCAGCAATTTACGGTACATTTTTTATATCTTTGGGCAGAAAAATAACCAGTTACTTAACTTGGTTCGAACTCTGACATGCATTTATTATCTAGCCTCACCGAGAGGACTATTTTTTTCAAACAGGAAAGTGATGTAACGACACACAGCAATTCGCCGACATATAGCGTAAATTAAATTCAATTCAATTTACGCTACACCAATGAGAAAAAAGCGCAATTTCCAGTTAACCAATGGAGTGCGAGCAGCCAATCAAGGTTATTTAAGCACAGTGAATTTACCATGTAAGTCAGTTGTCGCGTTTGCTTTCTGTTGTGCGTTTCACCAACGTGCTGTCTGCTATTGTCATCTACGCTGATTTTTTGGCTTGCTTCACACACATTAGCAATTTAAGTCACGCCAATCTTGTTGCTGTACAACTAGAGAGGCGTTCGAGTTACTGCAGAACTTCAACGAGATTACTCAGCTAATCTCTCACCACGGATTTCAACGCCACAACAGAAGAAACCACAACCCAAGTCAATCAGAGCTGGTCTCAAGTGTCTAGGAGTACTTCTGGACACTGCTACATTAACTGACCTTCTTGACATTTTCCAGAGAACGCAAGACCGGCCCTGTTAATGACCACCACCAGTACTAACTCAGCCATCCTAGCACCAAAACGGACTGTGTAACGTCGTACAGCATTTACTTAAAGCTGGGGCGTTTACGTGTCTAATAAATTAATTAACTTCCACGCCGGGTGAAATAGCCTCTTCTAAGGCCGTATTCTTTTTAGCTTGTTATGTAAATACTATATGCCTAATCAAACAGGCACAATTTGTTTTCTTGACTGTATCAACAGACATAAAATTTATTGGCCTTATTTTCGCGTGAAATGTTTCTTAGTAACCGCTAGATTTTGCATTACGAGCACTTTTTTAATATTGTTTGATATATTTCATAATAGTTGGCGGAATTAATGCTGAATGTCAGGTCATGAAGATGTCGTTAACACAGTGTCTAAACCTTTGAAATTCGTTTTCGTTGGAAATGCACATACCGGAAAGGTTATACAGATTTGTTCATTTGCTTAGTCTTCCATTATAACTCGATATGTAGATAACTCATTTGGCAATTTATATTATCCTACTGTAGGAGCCGACTTCTTTAAAAAAATATTAGTATTTTCAGGAAACCGAGAGGTAATTCTAAACTTTTGGGATGTTGGGAGTACGAATTTTGACAGTAAAATGTTGGGCAAATATTTGTTTGATTCACAAGTATGTGATTTTGAAAAGATTTTGTCAGGCAGTTATATTTGTATACGACATCTTGGATCTAGAAAGCTTCCAATCAGTTGAAAAGTGGCACACACGGGTGGATTCATTGTTGAAAACTAATGGCGGCTGTTATCCACTTATGGCTTTAGTAGGAAATAAAAGTAATTTTTGTGTTATAGTATCCTATTTATTAGCTGATCAAAGCCATAGTCGACTTGTTACACCCACTTCTCATAGTAAACTAGCCGAGAAGCTTTGCATGTTAAATTATTTAGTATCAGCTCGAACGGGAGATGATGTAAGTTTTAGTGCAAAAATTCCATTAAACCACGAAGTTAAAATCAAATTTTTATGATAGATTTGATTTAATTTTCCTTTAGGTGTCTATTTGCATATTTAAAATTGCTTCTATACTCCTGGATGTCAAAGTAACTCAAAATGACTTGGAAAAGCAGCGCGCTGTTGTTCCAGTTGAATTAAAAGCATCGTATACTGCTCCACAATTCAGTGATCGTGATTCAAGAAATATAAAAAACGAGAGCACCTTATGTACTTTGATTTAGTTTGAAAACAATGACGTATTTAATAATTTATCATGAATAAAACGTTTTTTAACTTTGCGTTCATAAAATAAAATTGAAACTAACTACCAAATACATTTAATAAAATTATAATAATCTCAAATGAATAACCACATGATAAACAATAAAAGAGTGTTTATGATATACCCTTATAATACCTCACATTATATTGTCTTTCAAACTGCACTGTGTTTAATATTATTTCTTGAATTGTGAGTATGACAATGTACTGGCACGTATGATTAAAAGTTCACTTTAGCTATAATAGTCACACATTTATTTAAATCTATTGCAGTAAAGCTATTTTGTAATAACTGTACCATCATTTAATGTAGTTCCCTATGTAGATAACATGTCAGGGTTCCTAAACTGTCGCTCCGGCGAATAGCCAAACTATTATTAATTATGTATACTGTGATAATGAATCATGTTTTTAACATTTACTGTACATATTTCTATAATGTGACTGTCTTTTTTGTTGTACATTTCCTTTAATTGTAATGAATTTGATAGAACATGTGCTTTGAATATGAATAAATGAATTCTCATTCAAATGCCAAAATTCTTGCTCAATATTGACAACTATATTTGATGTAAAATGCTAATGAGCGACAAAGGCATTCTTGTTTAACCTCTAAATGCATCAAAATGAAATGAAATTCAGGATAATGTAATGAGGTTTTTAACATTGTTTAGCAATTTTATATGGTAGATAATGCGAATTGTACTGACAAGGAATGTTTAATTGCATAAAACCCACTAGAAACAGGCTGCTTGCTGCAGAGGCTGCTATGCTTCCGAAAACACCTCTCCCTGATTGCCAGTTCTCTTTCATCTGAATATATGAATATTCCTCAAAGCTTGTGTATTTATAATCTCCCGCAGAATTTGACATAAAAATGACCAGTTTTTTCCCTAGGCCAAATTTTCTCAGATTATCAGTCAAATATTTAACGTTCTAATACATGAGATCAGCATCCAGTTTTATAACAAAAATCAAGACTAATATAGCTATTTAATTTGGCGCATTTGGCTCTGTTCTTTTTTATCACTTCTCAATTTTATTTTCCATATGTTACTCTAAAGCAGGACCAAGTTAAAATTGTTTGCTTTCTTTGACTCTCAATGGTTCAAGTAATAAATATAAGTTTTTAGACTACATAATACACTATTATAAATGATTCAATCTCTCTAACGGATAACTAATAAAAGTTTGAACATTAATGAATCACATGTTCTATTGTACGCTGTTCTCTAACTAAAGCTAATAATTAAAGTCAACATAAAAAATATTTCCGTAATGTAATATAAGTATTACCTCCGATAGATGTAAATCAATAATTTATTTTACCATTTCCATGTGCATGTATATACATACATACATATATAATAATACTAATAATAATGATAATAAAAAAGCTATTTGGCAACAAAGACCATCTGGCCCAACAGTTGAAATGATAAGATACACTTCAAAAGTAGGGATATGAAAAGTTGAATGAAATAGTGATTAGAAAAATATGTAATGATAAGGCTGATGGAAGTTGTGAAATAGAAGTGCTTTCATCAACTTCGTGTTAATTCGTTCTTAGGAGAAATAGATTTTGATTGACTATGTAAGAATTGATTAGCTTAAGAGGTGTGAAGAGTCAGTATTTCGATGCAGGATTTGCTGCCAACAGTTAAAGGAATTTAAGACTTTGCTAGAAGACGAGGAATAACCAGCTTCAGACATCGACTGTCGGAATTCTTTGTCGTAGTTCCCGAGTTTCCGTAAGGTAAGATTGACTAGAATAGAGTTGAATAAATTAAACATTGTGATAAGTAAAAATATCATTGCTGTGTGCAGGATTTACTACCTTCATTTGAGATAAATTAAGAATGTTGAAAGGCGAGGAACGACCAGCTTCAGATATTGACTGTCAGATATGTTCATCAAAATTTTCGAGTTTCTAATAGTTAATTGAAATAAAATGAGGAGAATTAGTAGAGAAAATTATGGCAGAGTAATTAATAATTTTAACTAGTAAACATCAATAGTAAATAGTTAGTATTTGGATGCCCATATGTGACGTTTAGAATCTAAGGCGAGTTGTCTAGTTTGGAGACTAAGCAGGAAGAAACTTAACGTTCAAAATCTAATTAAAAGCCTACAGATAAAACGAGTATTAAGGGTGAAGAAGGAACCCATTGCGCTTTCAATCAGAGTTCTCGCGTAGGAATTTTTTAAAGTGGTGTATGTGAACCGCATTCTGAAGCTCATGCTAGAGTAGATAGTGTGCTTAATACACTCGAGGCTTCGGAAAAGAGATAAATTTTGTTAAATATATTGGGAGTATGGTTGGTTGCATGGCCTAAGGGTGACTTGGGTGAGCAAAATTTGCACTGATATGTAAGGTGAAATCTTATATCGGGTAAATCATATATATATATATATATATATATATATATATATATAAATGAATACATTTTTATTTGGCAAAAATGGCCACCTGGTACGAAAATTGAAAAGGTCAATATACAATTTAAAAAAATGAATTTTATAAAGGTGAGTTAAATAGTAATTAGCAATAATTTATCGATAAATGTAAGGGTAGAGCTTGTAGAATTTGAGAGGTTAGCACTAACGCACGACACTTGCCAGCAGCGATATCTTTTAGATAATGAAATCAGTCATATTGTTGCTTGATCATATCAGAGACCAACTCGTCTTTAGATATTAGAGTGAAGGGGACCAAAAACTATTTCGGTAGCTGTGACAGCGCCTAGCAACCTCTCTCGCTATACCACTGAGAACATTATCCACCTGGTGTAACAAATGGTGTTGCAAATTAGAGATAGAAAGTTTCATAAAAATAGCCTCAAGGAAACCAGTGATATCAAGCACCTGTTGAAGTTCACCGTGACTGAATAGTAGCTTCTGGTGTAGAGGCTCCAGTCCTATTAGATTCAGTCTTAGTGAGATTATATGAGTCTGATAAGATAGTTTTATCATCCATATCTATTAGGTTTATGCCTACGACTCCCTGTACCATGCTATAAGTGTCCTCAAATTTAAGATTATCCTACATGTTAATCACGCCTAAATCTATATAATTAATTAAACAAGTAATATGCGAAAGAATAATAATAAATAATAATAATACATTTATTTGACAACAAAGGCCAACAGGCCGAAACATTGAAATAACAAATCAAAGGTAGGACATGTGGAGATGAATGAAATTGTAACTAGCAAAGTATTTAACTACAGGGGAAGAAGGAGTTGAGGAAGAGAAGTGCTTTTATCAACTTCATGTTAGTTCAGTCTGCTGAGAAAGAGAGATTCCATTTGACTAGACAGGATCAAATGGAGTACAATCCATGAAGGGTGCGAGTATCAATGCAGGGTAGGCAGTTGTGGACCAGACGAATTTGAGTGTGAGTTCAAAAGTGATGGCGGACCGGTAGCAGAAGTCGACCGACGGATTTCTTTGTCGTGGATATTGAATTTCTGTAGGGTAGCATTGAATAGGATGAAGTCGACTAGATTGAAGATTTTGTCTCGTGTAGGGTTGACTGGCTCCCGCTGAGCGAGGTTATGACTGATGGCAGTCGAGCGGGAATCAATGTCCGATGTAAATCGTCGGGTGGTCCAGTAGACTTTTCGAGTTTCCGGCCGTTCACTGCAAAAAAAAGGAAAAGAATTAGTTGAGCAAAACTTGGTAAAATATTCTCTATTTGAATGTGATAGAAGGAAAAATGAGAATAGAAATGGTATCAAGGAGTCAAGAGTGAGCAATTTAAAATCAGATGGGAAAAGTGGAAATTAGGAAATGAGTCCAGCCAGAAGGAAATTCACCCTCCTAAACTAGTAACAAGAGAATAGCCTGGGGGTGGAAGAAGTTTTATGGTTTAAGAAGGAACCAATTGCGCTTCCAATCGGTCGTCTTGCATATAAATTTGATAAAAAAAGTACTTGTGGGCCGCCTTTTTAAATTCGTGCTGAGATAGGAGCTTTATTTTCGTGGGAAGAGCGTTGAAAACACTAGTGACTTTGAAAAAGAGATAGATTTTGTTAAATATATTGGGAGTATGGTTGAATTGGATTGAGGAGTTGGTAGAGCATGTGGCGTAGTGGTGACTAGGGTGAGCGAAGTTGGAGAGTTATAGCCAAGTTGTGATCTTATGAATAAAATAAATGACTCGAAGGTGACGGGTAAACCAAAGCGGTAGAAGGTGGGCCAAGAGTAGGCGTTCCCGATAATTTTGGCTGTGAGGGAAGACTCGCTTTAGGAATCTGGAGGAGATCAGTTCGATGGCGTACGAGGAGGCTTGAGTGAGAGGACAGTAGAATTCGCTAGCGTATGAAATGAAAGGTAGGACATAGAACTTGAATAGTGAGAGTTGGAGAGTGGGGTTGTTAGTCTTGAAGCAGATAAAACGGGCCCATTTGAAAAGTTTGGAAATAATGTGTGTAAGGTGTGGAGACAAGTCTAGACATTTTGAAAAATAGATACCAAGGTGCTTGGCCGAATCTATTATTCAATATCAAGGGGATAATTAGCATCCAGGAGAGAACAGAATGGGTCTGAGGAGAGTTTCATCAAACGAAACTTGGCGGAGTTTGTTTTGAGACCGATATTGCTAAACTGCGAATTGAGCGAGGATAAAAGATTTGGGTGCTGGAGGATTGCTGAATATTATGACCATGTCATCCGCATATTTAAACAGCTTGAAAAGGTTGTGCTCAACCTGTATCTGCGCGAGTGTAAGGTTGAAAAGAATAGGACTAAGTACGGAGCCCTGGGGAAATCCAGATCGGATATGGGCTGGCATCGAGTGACTATTTCCGAATTTTACAGTTGCGCATCGGTTACGGAGATAGTAACTGATAAGATTGAGGACGTTGCCGCAGATACCACTGCTCAATAAGGTGGATTCAGTTGCTGAAAATCACAAAGAATCAAAAGCATTGGATATATCTTGGAAGAGAAGAATGCATTCATGACCTTTGGAGATAGAGGAGTAGCAGTGATTAAGGACACTGACTAAGTTGGTGGAAGAGGAGCGGCCATTCCGGAGGCTGCGTTGATCGTCGAGGAGATAGAAGTTGTCCTGAGAATTAATGAAAGGCTAGATTAGGTTGTATAAGACCTTGTCGAAGATTTTATTGAAAGAAGGGACGATAGTAATTGGGCGGAAATCTTTGAATGAGGAGATCACCAAAGTGCCATTTTTTGGGATAGGAGAGATCGTCAAGTTAAGCCATTCTGGGGGAAGATAGGTAGTTTCCAGGTATCGGTTGATAACATCGGCAACTAGAGGGAAGAGATTCCAGCCAAGAAGTGCTATTAAGCTGACCGAGACGCCGTATTGGTAAAATTGGTGTTTAGATTTGATGTCTTTAATTGCTTGAGCGACGGAGGCCGGTGAAACGTTGAACCAGCGTCTCCGTTGTCTAACATCTCAGGAGGTGGAGTGGGAGTGGAGAAGGAGTCGAGGAGAAAAAATATAATCCTTGTGAGTTCGATGTAGACGAGCGTTTTGGCATGAGAGAGGATCGGACATCGGCAGCCAGCCCGCCCCCTCGACCGACAGTTGTCACTATGAAGGAAAGTGTAACCATGGATGAGGAAAAGTTCATCGCAGTGTATGGATGGGTACAGCCATGTTTCATCAAGAAAGCATATGTTTAGCTCGTTAGAGGATAGAAATGCTCGAAGTTGATTGATTTTTGGCGGAAGTGATCTACAGCTATCCTGGGTGGGGTCGATGTGGTTGGCAGAATGGGGAGTTGATGTTGATGGGGAGGAGTCGATATCTCGCATGGCCTTGGATGCCTTACGTTTTTTTGGTTTCTGGACCTCTGCATCGGTCGTGGAAGGAACATGAAATGGGGATGTGGGTCTGTCAGAGGAGTTAGGGGAAGAGAGTCCGTTATTTGGGGACTTTACGCGGCGTGGTTGGCCTCGACAACGCGGTAAAACTTGAGATAGTGGGTGGGGGGTGAACAGTCGTGAAGAATGGGCTATTGGTGAACGGAAGCCCTTCAGACCGGGAAGAGGTCAGCAGGTAGGAGTGTCGCCGAAGATGCCACCATAAAGTGAACGGCGTTTCTTTGGATTGCTCCAGCCCGGAAAGACGTGACTTGCTGCAAGTGGGGGAGTGGTGTCTGGCTTAGGGGTCTGAGCTTTCTCTATTGTCCTTTTTAGTAGCGTGCAGTCACGATTTAATTTGATTTTGCCAGACGATAATAAGGATGATTGCGATTTGAGATGACTAAACTCGTCGTCAGGCAATCTTTTGTGTAAAGAAAGCAAAAAGCGCGACCTTTGCCCGAAGAGAACTATTTGAGGCGGCTGAAATTATCCCCTAGTTGCCTGATGAGATCAGAGGCCAGATCGTCTTTTGAGAGAGGGGAGCGCGGAGACCTGATAAAGAGGTTGCGTTTACTGTGGTTTTACAGGGAAACCTCCCTAGCTACACCGCCCAAAAACTCGTCAGCCTGACGCAATAGGTGGGGCTGCAGGGTATAGATCGAAATGTTGCCAGTCAGAGCTCCAAGTAGTCCTGTGACATCAGCCATTTGTTGCTGGAGGTCAACAAGATCGGAGATTAGCTTTTGGGTTAAGAACGGGGAAATAGGGGCTGGTGTTAAAGTCTGGTTCATGGTGGAGTGAGATAAAAAAGCAAATATTGTAGATTACGAGGAGAGAGAGAGAGAGAAAATGGGTATAAATGTCTATAAGAAACCGAAAAATTCGATGAGCTAAAAGTAGGTTCTTGGGATATGTAGGTATATTCCACGAAAAATGTGTAATTTAATTCCGGGTGTATCCCAGAGATGAAATCAGGTAAGAAATCGCGAGAACCTAAAAATAAAAACAAAATTTAACCCGATCTTTTAAAATGAGAGAATTATTGGAAACCACAAGCACGCCCACTCCAGTCGTTGCGCTCCGCCAGATACAAAAATATATGTGTGTACTTCTATCGCAACTCTACACCAGAATATTCAACCTGAAAAGAGATAAGACGCGAAAAAAAGAGTAATTAAATTACCTGTTCCTGAATGATGCCCATATGCACAAATGAAAGCGGTAGCTCATTTGTGCAGAAGTATATTTTGAAGATCAAAAATTATAAAACCGAACTGAGAAATGAAATTTGCTAGAAAAAATCACACCAGTCAGCTACAGAATACAGAAACTTAAATTACGCACAATTCAAAAGTATATTTTATGCAAAGTATTTAAGAAAAAGTATGTTCTAGAAATTAAATGACTATTTTCTTTTTTTAATGATATTCGTTTCAGTCAGCCATGGTGGTTTAAATTTATCATTAGTTTTTACTATAATTTTGTCTGAGAAAATATCTTCCTCTACACCGGGTTGGGATTGGGGCATTAGTTGGTGAAAGCAGAATCTGACTCATATCGATAAACTTGTATTAAAAAATCTAAAGGATTTGAATTCCATTAAACAATAATTGATTGCGCGGGTGGTGGTAGAAATTGTTTAAATCAAGTATGCGAGGTTGAAGTAAGCACAAATCCCAATGTATTTAATCAGTCGTCGAACAACATAACAAAACTACCGCCAGCCGCAATGCACTGAGGCGTTCCGGCCTTCCATGTTGATCATCCGAATACGACGAAAAACTGTCTAGCGAGGATCAAACCGAATTGCATATATATGGACAGCAAAATTAGATATGCGGCTCTCACCTCTAGTTGTCATGCATACATTTTACGTCACTGGAAATGTCGGTTGCCAAATTATATGCAGTCACGAGCATTAGCTGTTTGAAGCTTTTGCTATACACACACACACATATATATATATATATATATATATATATATATATATATATATATATATAAAGACAATAAAATTAAACAATAATTGATTGCGCGGGTGGTGGTAGCAATTCTTTAAATCAAGTTTGCGAGCTTGAAGTAAACAAAAAACCCAATGTATTTAATAAGTCGTCGAACAACATAAAAAACTACCGCAAGCTGCAACGCATTGACGCGTTTCGACCTTTCTTGATCATCGTCAGAGTACGAAGGCAAACTGACTAGGGAGGGTCAAACCGCATTGCATAAATATGGAAAGCAAAATAAGGTATGCGGCTCTCACATCTACTAGTCTGTACATGATTGTAACTGACTGGAAATGTCGGCTGCACAATTTCTATGCAGTCACGAAAATGAGCAGTTTGTAGCTTTCGCCAATCATATTTATAGACAATACAATTAAACAATAATTGATTGCGCGGGTGGTTGTAGCAATTCTTTAAATGAAGTTTGCGAGCTTGAAGTAAACACAAATCCCAATGTATTTAACCAGTCGCAACGCACTGACGCGTTTCGACCTTCCATGATCATCATCAGAGTACGACGGCAAACGGACTAGCCAATGTTCGTGACTGCATAGAAATTGTGCAGCCGACATTTCCAGTCACGTACAATGTATGCAAGACTACTAGAAGGGAGAGCCGCATATCTAACGGTGCTTTCCATATATATGCAATGCGGTTTGATTCTCGCTAGTCAGTTTGCCGTCGTACTCTGATGATGATCAAGGAAGGTCGAAACGCGTCAATGCGTTGCAGCTTGCGGTAGTTTTTTTATGTTGTTCGACGACTGATTAAATACATTGGGATTTGTATTTACTTCAAGCTCGCAAACTTTATTTAAAGAATTGGAATGTCAAAGAAAATGTTGGACAATTGATGTATAGAATAAATCTAGACATCAAAATTTTGTTAAAATTAATAGAACACAATATTAATTTAAAATAGAATAAATTCAATGGTAATGAGTTCAAACGATAAATCTCAAAAATATAAAAGAAATTTGAAAATGAAATAAGAAACCAATTGCCAGTTGAACATGCTAGAAATCAACGAGCGAGTCCACACCGGATGTTACTACTTACCAGGTATGTAAAAGAACATACAAGCATACAAATTTTTAATTTTATATATAATATTTTATGAATACCTGAGGAGAAAATGAGTAGGAAACGGTTCTTGTTTCTGATAAGATTCATTTTATTTTGAAAATATTTAGGGAAAATTGAATTATATTAAATTTTACATTCCAAAAGATTTCACCATTTATTTAGAAATTTTAACTACCGCTGTTTTGCTTAAACAAAAATATTTTGTAAAAACTTTAATAATTTCACGAACAATATTTATTTAGATCTTTTCCTGCATTTTTATTGTTAGTTCGTGCTAGTTTTCAATTTTCGGATTCTGCCCAGATGTGAATTTGACCCGTCTAGTTGTTTGGTTGCCATTTTAAACTTGGCATGCAACACTATAATTTGTAACTATCGTAACGATTAGTATATTTGATATATATAAATATTCTTTTTTCTCATTCAAAAATTTTACATGACAGGAAAAGGTAATTTACTTTTTCGGTATTTCATGTTAAATCTCTTTCTAGATTAAACTCGTTTTTTTGGCGTTGATCTAAGCGTACATATCTACGTGTCACATTTTTATATTTTAATAAAACAAACTAGCTGACCATGGATGGTGACCTCAATTTGATGGACATTAATTATGTGAAGGGAGTGATTATGCGACTTAGCCCAATAGGATTTGAAGATAAGTCTAGATCATCAAATTCATGAGTAAATTCTAGTTTCAATAGACCAAAAGAGTGTACTGCATTAAGAGAGACACAAATTTGGCGCCAGTAAGGGTCTCAACATTTGGTTAGGAGCCTCTAAATATTTAGCGACCAAACCAGTTCAAAGTTTGTCAGTTTGGCACTGAGGAAGATTGGCAAAATCTCAGTGGTGACTGGAAACCGTCATTTGCTATTTAGAACTAACTCTATTAATGATTAACTGGACCAGTATGTTTCAGCATGGACGGCCTTGCAAGAGGATTAAAAGACCAATATGGTTGGGTGCATGGACAAGAGCATGGTAGATACTCCAACCAACACTTTTGCGTTATTAAGAATTAAACTTATGTGGAGAAATCAGCCTGGCAAGACAATGCACAGATAGTAGCTCTTACATCTGGAAAAAATTGGGTGTTATCTTAATTTAGCACCTAGGCCTCAGTGTTGAATATCTCACAAAAATTTATTTATTCAATTTATGCAGCTGAAATAATAGCCAACTTACAAGCCACATTACAGGTCTTCAACACAATGGACATAGAATGACTAAAGAAGGACCACGAGTTAGATGGTGTGTACAAAGTGCAGAGACTTGCGATACATACAGTGGCAGCAGACTTATACGTGAGGCAGAAGATTAGAGCAAATACAGATGCAAATCTGACTGCAGATAAAGTGTTTTCTGGCTTATGATGTAACAAGTTGTGTGCATCCACGAGGTCAGAATAAAGACATTAATCAAAGAGGACATCGTTTCCTCCAGAGATTTGGTGCATAGTAACTTTTGTGTGGACGGAATGCAGAATGTCAACGGGAGAGCTGCCTCTTCCCGTGTTTTGGTTGAGGCCAGATGGTAAGACAATGCCAAACCAGTGAAAAGAAATGCGTCAGAGAAACTCACGTAGTCTACACTTGTATAAACAGTAGGGAAGTGGGACAATGTCTGAGCGGCTCCAATGTTTGCCTATAAATTGTATATTGAAGTTCTCGATTAATCAAGATCAGATAATATATTAATAAAATTGTCACTATGAGAACCGACAGAAGAGTTAGATTTTGCTTAAGTGGAGATAATGGATAAAATTCCGAGTTTACCCACAATCAATTCGCGATTTGGGATGAATTGAATGGGCCAGGATTTGTTATTGACAAAATTTTCAAATTGGGCAGAGTAAGGTCAGATGTGATGGAAATAGATTGCCCCACATTTTATTATCAACTTTGGACCGCTAATCGTAGTCCAAGAGATGTAAATAGATAAAAAACTATCCGTGACATTACGGCAGAAATCTTCTTTTAAGCATAATTTTTTGTTTGCTTACGTAAAGAACTATATTATTGGATGATTTTTAAATTAGTTTTTAATCTGTCATTTGATTTAAAAACATAGTCTCTAGGTGAAAAGGCATTCATCCAGTAGACCGGTTTCGTCCTTATTGGGAACTCATCACGTACTGTCCAGAATTTGCCGCAGTCAGGGCTCGAACCTGGGTACGTATACTTTGGGATTTGGTGCTCTAACCATTGAGCTACCCTGCTGCACACTACAAACAATTTTAAATTATATTCTAACTAATGTGCCTTGGTTAGCCTTTCTTTTAGGTAGAGCCTATATAGCAGCTATTTAGCCCTAAAGTTCCAAATAACCATCCACAATCAGTCATTTTCGATCAGATACCACGTTAAATGAAGAAGTGGTATTTGAATGAATATAAATATAATTAAACGAACATTGGTTGCGCGGGCGGTGATAAAAATTAATTTTTAATTAAGGTTGCAAACTTGATATAAACACATGACCCATTGTGTACATACATTTGTCCGTATAAACTAGGTAATATATATTGTGGACAAGGCAATTCATCCAGTAGACCAGTTTCGCCATTATTCGGAACTAAAATTCTGTACAGTACGTGATGAGTTCCCCATAGGAACGAAAGCGGTCTACTGGATGAATTGTTCATTTCAATACCACTTACACATGTAACGTGGTATCAGTTCGATAATGGAAGATTTGGGATGGTTAGTTGGATCTTTAGGGCTAAATGGATGCTATATAGCCTATACCTAATGGAAAGGCTAACCAAGACACATTAGTTAGTATATAACTGAATATTGTGTGTAGTGTGCGGTAGGACGGCTCAGTGATTAGAACAACATATTTCAAAGCAGACGCACCAAATTTCGAGCCCTGACCGCGGCAAATTCTGGATAGTACGTGATGAGTTTCGAAAAAGGACGAACCCGGTCTACTGGATAAATTGTCTGTTCCACACTATGCAATACCTAGTTTATACCAACAAACGTATGTACACAATGGGTCAGGTGTTTATATCATGTTCAAAACCTTGGTTAAGTGTAATCGTTCTCACCGCCCTAACAACCAATATTCGTTTAACTAATAGAGGAAATTTCTTTACAATCCACTGCAGTTAGATTTCCAGGAGGGTGTCGCATGAACTTTTTTGAGTACGTCTAGAGTTTAAAAATACCAGTGAGGCATTTCAGTGGAAATCCTCCAAGAAAGTCTATTTGTGATGGTGTAGTTGGACGACATAATTATTTGAAGTAGATCTCATGCGGGAAAACGTGAGCATTTGAAATCTATTTTGACAAAACTGGAAAAAGGAATAATAGTGATCAACCTGCATAGAGCAAAATTTGTTGCTCATCAGTGTTATATTTTGGACATAAAATTTACAAAATAGCAAACGTGAATCTAAGCAAATAATGTTTCAAAAATTATTTTAATAATAGTTTACATATAATTATTTTAAAACCAGCAGGTACTTCCAACATCCTATAATAATTTCCATTCAAATTTTATTTGAGTAGTTCACAGAATTAATAGAAATTCACATGTCTAAGATAGGCGTCTAAATTTGGCGAATATTCGTTACACACATTTTATTCATTTTCACAATGTTGTTTCGAACAAAACTTCTGCTTCATCTGATGCCCGTCGTTTTTCTGGGATCCTTAATCTTTGAATTAGTGATGTCGGAACATACGAGTCAGATGTTCTTTTGGAATCTCAACTAATCATTCTTCTCAATATCTTTGCTAAATTAAGTAAGATGTGGAATTCCCATTTCCAGGGATATCAAGCCCTTATGTCAGTTATTTTTATGAATAACGTTTTAGTCATTCCTTGGCCGTTAAATGGTCCATTTTCAGTAATAAATCTTCCAGTTATCGACAGAGATGTCAGTTTCAAGTTGGAGAACACGTAGCATTTGTACTTAATATTTCTAGCCTAGGTTGGAGTTCTGTGACGTATATTATCTCTATACACACACACACAAACGATACAATCTGCAGAACTAGATGCACTATCCGGACGACGTAGTCTCTGTAAGAATGGCTCTAAACAATCTTAATAGCTCTCTATTCATAAGCTAAGCTATGGAAGTATCTAATTTTATTCTATTAAAATTATGCATGCCAGCAAGATTATAGATATTGCGTGTACCCGACTGCTTCTATCGGTACATTTAAATGTGTAACATAACTCCATTCCATCTATAAAATTAGTCCACAGAAACCTGTACCTTGTGCTGCGCAGATGGCTCAGCACTGAGTGGAACGGCTAAGCTTCCCAAAAATTGATATTGGTGCTCTACCCGTATCTGCACACCAATGTCCCATGATCTGTAGAGGTGAAACACAGAGACGTGTTTCTCGATATCGCTGGCTAAATAATGAGTCACATTTAATTGTAATAAGCAAACTGACCTGAAGATTTTGGCGACAGACCTTGCCTGATCCAGGTGCCCTTAACCTTCTGCTATATCTCTAATCTTAGCATACAAAATCAAATTGAAATTATTTCAAAACGTATGCCAAAAATGGCATATTTTATATCAGCGTTCATAATATTCTACTTGAATGAGAACTTCTTCTTTAATGTCACTGATTGTTTCTTTATTCCCATGACATTTATTGAATTAAGTATCCTTATAGGTTTAGTAATAGGACCCAAAACCGAATTGAAATTGGCTATTAAAATTCACGACAATTATTATGTTTTTTCCGAGCAGAAAATTACACTTCAAGGAAGACATTGTTTTTATATCCCGAACAAATTAATAATAATTTTGACCACTTTCTGACTATGTTATTTGGCCCATAGCTGATTATCTAACATGTGGCAACCAATTGACACCATCTCAAACCCAAATGTATTCACTTACGAACTTGAATCAATTATAAAATATTGACTACTCACAATTTGTTCCTGATCATAAATTTCCCGTTGTTTCACATGGCAACTTACTGAAGATCCTTAATCAAGCTGAATCTTGCTACTTTTCCATCTGTTTATTTGTACCAATGGACGATTGCAGATTTTGTATTCGAATTTTGTAAAAAAATTTAGTATGTCTTTTCTTGCAACACATTGAGGCCTTTGTGGCACTAGCTCAGATTTGAATCCTACAATTAAAGCTACTCAACATTTCCCAGTTACCAGTTCCTCTCTACCGGTGTCGTACTACCTCTATACAAGTAATTTCCGATACGTTGAAAATGGCAACCAACGCCTTTAGATTTCCCATGCTGAGTATATTTTCTATGCCGTACACATTCACCTGGACTACCTAATCCTTTGATGGAGTGCCCTTTTATTATTTTGTATCCCTATTCATATGCCGAAATCGTGAGCTGCCATTTTATTCGATCAAAACTGTCCAATGAACCACAGGTGGCACATATTTCGGTTTTGTATAGCTGGACGAGTTTCTTAATCTTCCTTAATTTACGGCATTATACATGATTATGCTGTTAGAGCGTGTAACTCCGGTCCTTGTTGTCTGTACTTTTCGTCAAATACTTAAAGTCTCTACAGCCTATGCAGATCTAAAAACTGGAATACTTTTGTCACACTTAATACACTTAGTAATTTAGTCACAAGTATTTTTTATAACTTTCAGAAAATTATCCAGCCAGAAAACTTGGGCATGCAATTTGTCTTGTTACTCTGAGCAAACTTGACTACCTGCATTGACCTCCACTGTTATTGTTGGTTGATTTCTCCTCTACACTTTGCTCACAGCTAAATCAAAAGCACTGGGAGGTGCTCCAACAATTTTAGTCCCGATTTACTTTTCAAAAGCCATCTAAGCTGTTGCAAACTGATCGAGGTGATCGAAATTCCTATTTGCTCTAAAAAGCATTTTAGCACATAAGAACACTACACAGGTCTAGTGTTTTTATATAGTTCCATATATGTTGGCAAACCCAACTTATCAGTTTCGTTCCCTAGGTTAACTTTTCTATAATTTTCGGTGAAATCCTCAACGTCCTTATATTTGAGACTGGCATCTATATTTTTACAAAAATATAGAGTAATAAAACTGATTCATTTTGACAAATAGATCAATATTCCCTGGCATTATCAGCCATATACTAATTAACCTGGTAAACGTGATTTGACTCTTGACCAATATCGTGCTAAATTAACCGGCTCAATTTGGTAAAAAGCCGAGCTCTCGTTGACCTAAGTATAAAGGATAGATAATTGGGAATACAAGGTAAAGTTTCACGAAACTTCAGTATAGTAATCGGATAACAAGGAGCCACACCTCACTGTTACATACAGCTAACCACTTTTGAAGATGATAAATTTTAAAAAAATGTGAACACGTTAACACAACTTGAAATGATAACATTAATTTTAAAAAAACGACGTTCCAAAATATTAAGATTATTATTTTGCAAAAAATTTGTTTACGAACCTGGCGAATAATGGTAATGTTCCATTAAAATATTTGGTATGCTCGATTTGACTCATAACAAATAACGTGCTAAAGTTACTGGCTCACTTTGGCTAAAAAGCCGAACACTCGTTGACCTAAGTAGTAAGAATGGATAATTAGGAATACAAGGAAAAGTTTAGCTAATCTTAAGTGTAGTAATCGAATAACAAGGAGCCACGCCCTGCTATTACCCACAGCTCACCAATTTGATGATAATAAATTCAAAAACTGTAAACACGTTAACGCAACTTACAATGACAAAATTAATTTAAAATATGACGTTACAAAATTATTAAGATAATTCTTATGCAAAAAATTGTTTAACAAACTGGCGAATAATTATAATATCATATTAGAATAATTAATAAAAATTTATCTGACGCGTTCTAAACAGCTACAAGTCCGATACTTGTATGTAAATGGGAAATAAAGATACTAAATTTTGGCAGAAATGATTATTATTTCCGTTGTGAAGGTTAAGTGGAATTACAATGACAAACCATTAAACCAACATCATAGTGATGTAACTAAAGAAGAACAGTGAAAGTTACCGATTAAAGATAGAGCATTTGCAATGAATCATTGAAGAAAAGCTTGGATGATAAAGCGTAGATACAGCATCACAAATAAGTCATTGTATGTAACAAGAAATGAAAAACTGAAGGGTGTAACAAAATTGGCGAAAGTCGAAAATTATATCAGCGCACAAATCAAGTCAAATTAAGATAAAGTTAATGTGTTTATTTACATTTAATGGCGCCAGATCTGACTTTAATCAAAACATAAATGAACACTTTATATGGATAACTATATTAAAGTTAATTACATCATTTGATTAAAACATCTCACGTCCGAATTTTCTGTAAAGGAAAGTTCCCAGAAATGAAGCTATTCTTTGCTGTATTATAAACCTAAATTATTCAGCTTTATTTGCACAAAATAGCAAGGAATGTTCAGTTGTGCAATCGTCTTTTTAAAAGACAACTTTACCAGTTTGTATTACTAATTCACATCTTGGCTTTAAAATGTTATCACATAAAACGGTAATTCTTGTAGAATGTTTGGTTTTGAAATATCTATAAAAATTATTTCTTGGTAAGAATCTAAAAGAACATTTCATTAATTGTACGGAAAGTATTCACTGCATTTTATCGATTGATTTACTGAAGAAATAAAATCAGGAATTAATTCAGTTTGAAGGGAAAAATGGCCCAAGCGAACAATGAAGCAAAGGTTTTACTATAGATTGCTCAAATAGCATCAGAATAACAAAATGCAGATTTGAATGGCGCTTGAATAGCTCCTTAGTAACACAAATGCACGAACGAATTGCTTTTGTTTACACTGCTACTAACAACGTCTAATTCTAACATTTAAAGTAAGAAGTGTTTTGTTGGCGTATCGAATTATTCACATAATAAGACAAGTTTAGTTATTCGTTATAATTTAAGAAATATCTGGCAGTAAGGTTTAGTTATAGTTCTACGTGCAACACAAATATAAATTTACACACCGTAAGTTTTTATCTGCCTCAACTAGCGTGAATTCAATTCTCTAGTGAATTCATCCTCATGAGATTAACTCCTGATAAACTTACAATTGGAAAATAAAGTTGGACGTAGATTTAAGTGTTATTATTTATTCTGAGCTTAGAAGGAATCGTTTTGTTGTTGGATGCAATCAAATCCCGATCAACGGAAAATTTAATAAAAGCCAATGACGTGCTAGATCGTTCTGGTGGTATATTAATGCTCAAATGGGAATAGGAAAACACAATTGTTTGAAAATAGAAAGAAATGGCGACTCATTTTACTTTAAAATTAAATCAAAATTACAAAAAAAAGTATTAAATCGATACCGTAATGACACAGTTAAAGAAGAAGGTCCAAATGTTTCATAAAAGATTAAGTTCGGATGATAAATCAAAACAATATCATCAAAATTTCGACAGACTAATTAGCATAAAACTTGATAACTGCGAAAGGTAACAAAACTTACTAATGCAATCGCCGCTCAAATTGCGATATAGTTATGCTTTAATATAATTTAGTTTTTATGGAAAAAATGAGAATAAACAATACTTAACTGGATAAAAGAACATCTGCCCAAGGAATGCAATTTTTTTACCGAATATACGCTTATTGTATGAAGATATAAATACCCTTAGCACCTGCGCTATCAGTGCTTGTTTAATTGTATAACTTATATGCATGTAGCGGAAGATGCAATATGTTATGCTCATTTTGTATTAGGTGTAAGACTGTAAGAACGGAAAGGATAATCTCGTGCACATTTGTTTCGTGCTTACTTGCGACACATCAGTAGGAGCCGCTATTACGCCCATGACCCACCATATATTTGGATGAGGAATGTGAGAAGATAGGACGATACAATCTCCTATACGAATGTGCAAACCTGCAGTACTGAAGCTAAATTCTTATGAAGTCTTCGGCAATGCACCTTCAAAGCCAACTCACTATGTATAATATTTACTCCAAATATGTTAAGGGTATCAACACTATTGTTATTGTGTCAGTACCCAATACCAACAATATGATACCAAATAGGTACATGGTACCAGCACAATGCTATGCTCATGACAGAATAATAATTAGTCAAGTACAACGTATGCATTACTACTTGAGTTGGGAAAGCATATCTTATTTTTTCATGAGGTCTGATCCTCACTAGTCAGTTTGCCGCCGTACTCTGATGATAATCATGGAAGTTGGACATATGTCTACGTGTGTGATTGACGGTAGTTTTGCTATTTAGTGCGACTGGTTTAATACAATAGAATTTGTTTTTATCTCAAGCTCTCAAACTGGATTCAAACAACTGTTATTATCAACTGTGCAATCAATGATGGTTTAATTTTATCGTCATATATAAATGTGCTGATAGTTGCAAACATTTCATGTTCATTAATCAGTAGTAATCGTGCAGCCAACATTTTCAGCCAAGTAAAATTTATACGAGACTACTAGACGTGAGCGCTGCATATCTAATTTTACTTTTTCTCATTGTGTATTATAGGTTGGTCATCGTTAGTCAGTTTGCTGCTGTACTCTGATGATGGCCATAGAGATTCGAAACGCGCCACTACTTGTGTCTTACGGTAGTTTTGCAATGTTGCTCTATTGGTTAAATACAATGGGATTAGACTTTACTCCTAGCTCGCAAAATTGGTTTAAGGATTGTTGTCGCTAAATTTGCATTCAATGTTTGTTTAATTGCGTAATGCGTCAGTTTTAATAACAGGCAAAAGTTGTTTTTTTAATATTGCATAATATGGCAAATAGGTGGATTTTAAAGAATTAAAAGAAGCTTTCAATCATTAAATATAGAGAAATTTTACAATTATAAAACAAAATTTATTTTTGGACTATTATTTAAATTCAATGTGGGTAGAAATGTAGGAATATATGGCAAGATAACAAAAATTCGCTGGTCCGTTTTATCGGATTTTGTAAGAATGTCACAATTCAAATCTCATCGAATGCCAGTTACGATTAAAGCAAGCGACTGTTTCAAACATAGAACCTCAGTAATCCAATTACAAGAAATATGTTGAAAAGTAATAAGAACAAACTGAGTTGTTTCAGCAAAGAATGCGCATATTTTAGACATCAGAATCCAAGCATGAACAAGCAATCTATGTCGGTATCATTTTATATTAACTAGAACAAATTCCAAGCCATAAATAAAACGTAAACGTGTGGACGTAGAAAGCTTACTTTTTCAATAAATAGTAAAATTTAAACTAGCTAAAGTTAAGTGGTATTCTTGAATGCAATTAAAAGAACAAAATTTCAACAATTAAAAATTTACAAAAAAAGGTTGTTATCATGTAACTTGGCTAGATTGAATTCAAGAAAAAAACTTACAGATAAGCAAACACCACAGAGCATAAATTTGTTGAAAGTACAAAACATCTAGGTGAGTAAAAGGTAAAATACGATTTCTAAATGAAGCCATACGCAAATTTTGACACATAAAGTATTGCTAAGTTTACCAACTCAACGAACAATTCAAAATTAAATCATTCAATTTAATTAGATTGGATTCGGAGGTAGAAAATATACACATTTTAGGAGACGAATTAAGTTAAAAATCTCTGGAAAAATCAGGAACAAGTATTTTCTTTTACAAAATATTCAGAAACAAATAAAAGTGTTGTTATTAAATTCCAAATGCATTAGCTGTAAAAATGTCATTAAAAAATTATTATACATTTGTAAAGATCGCCAATATAAAAGCGAAACTGGATTTGAGTTAGAGCATACAAATGTTGAATTCATAACCATTATTTATGCTGTTAAAGTTTAGAATTATCTCTGTACAACAAAGAATTACATCTACTAGCGAGTAGCAGAATTTTGAAAGAATCTTTATGAATTTAAACAAATCCTTCGAAGAATAACTTTTAATTCTAAAAGTTTCTATTCAAGTGCGACTGCAATAGCATGAACTATCTCAGAGAAATATGATTCTCGCCAATTCCATTTTATTTAACCGGTCGCATAACACAGCTAATCTACAGTTTGCCACACGTATTGAAGCATTTTGAACTTCCATGGTTTTTATCAAAACACGGCAGCAAACTGTCTAACAATGATGAACCTGAAATATCTATGGAAAATCCGAGATGAGGCTTTATGCCTTCGTTGCTTCGAATACATTGAGCTGGACTGGAAATTTTCCCAAAAAATCCACATTTAGTCCTTCGCATAATATTCACGTATCTTTCGGAAAATATTTATTGAGAACGCTATATGAACGTAGCAGGTATACATACACAACAGTGTTGTTAGTTCAAGTGAGATGTTAAATTGAAATCTGCAGCCCTGGAATTTGATAAGAAGTTTAACAATAATAGATACAAGATATTATTTTAGAGTACCACGCAGGCTTCATAAAATATAAATGTTCTTCACATTATGTTACTTATTCGACGACTTGCTTGCTCGGCTACTTATTATCATTTATCTGCCTGAGTAAACTGCATGCTAAAGAAAAAAGTCAATTAAATATTAAATAGAAATGTAACAATTAGAACAAATATATACAGTGAAACCTCATTTATCGCTGTTGACAGATTCCAAGACCGACTGCGATAGCTGAAAATCCGCAAAGTAGAGACACCATACTCACAGTACGTATTTAATATGTATTCGGACTTTTAAACCCTCTCTTTACGTACTTTCAACAAACCACCCTTTTACAGAACACGTATGTACAATGTTAGAATATTCAAGTAAGAAAATGACAAATTCCGAGTAAATAACTTTAAAACTATGGTGGACGTCGATAGATTCAAGGAACTATATTTTTAATAACCTTCGGGCTAAGTAGATTCGTCATCAGCAACCATTGGAACCAATGACTGACCGTCTTACATCGCACTTCATCACCGAACTACTACGCTTTGTGTTTTGCCAACAACAGGGTAGCTAGTACGCGGCATGTATGACTCTTTCTCATATTAGTTACACATTCAAGGTATGTTCATTTTTTATAATATTTTATGCTTGCTTTGTTGTTCGTAGACTAGGAAATACTATTTTTTATTAATATTTTAATTGAATGAACAAAATATTTTGTGGAATTAACAACATATTTTGGGTCTTCATATATTGTGACTATTTTCGACATTACCGGAAAACCCGCGATAATTTTTCATATTTTCTCATATAATATAATGAAAATATCCGCGATGTCTTGAGTCAGCGACAATCGATCTGCGAAGTAGAGATTTTAATTTATCTGTATATAAAGTGAAAATTAGGATGAATATCATCTTGGTTTGCTGACAATTATTTTAAGTAACAAAAGTGTGTGAATTTTTGGTGAGAGTTCTACGAGTTTTTCATGAGCAAAAGTTTAAGCAAATCATTATTTAGTAATAAATTATTAAATATATAGTTTCGTTTAAAAAAGGGCCCATCTGGCTCCGACAGTTAGTCAATTTTGGTAATGACGTCGAGATTGATATAAAGTGTAAGTACATAATATAAAGCAAATTACATGTGTCTGAATAACAACAGCGATTTTAGAAGAAAGAAATGAAGAAAAGGGATAGATGATAAATAAATTCGCTTTTTGGATTCAATGCGATTGCAATAACAAATCATTGATGAAACAAAGAAGTCAATAATAGCCGAATTCATACGATTTTCGTTAATGAAATCTCATAAATATGAAATTATGTATTGAGTATATTCTAGCTAGTATCAAATTTTTTCTAAAAGGACCAGCATAAAATTGGTAAAATCTCATGTTCATGTTCATTTTATGCTTGCTGACGACTCATCATTACAGGTCGACGCTAATTAAAAAATTCCTCTTATATATGAGCACCTGCTACACCTGCGAAGATTTTCAATTTGACATTTTTCGACATCAGCTATCACATTTTGTTGGCAATCATGAGACAATTAAATAAAAAATACCACGTTTCTGTATTTTTTATTATATCCCACATTTCTTGACTTTTACTGATGAGTTAAAAGTAAACAGGAAACGAGTATGTACATGAAATTATACTGTTTGTTAATGCTGAATTTCGCTTATCTTTCGGCTAAATACGCAATATCTGATGCATTTACTTTAAACAGGAATTTAATCTTGATATAAATACGCTAACTATTAAGTACATAAATTTGTCAGTATAAAATAATATTTGTGAAATGTAGTAAAGGTAATTTATCCAGTAGATCGGTTGGATCCTTATAAGGATCTGATCAAGTACTTGCCCTTATTTGCCGTGGACAAGGCTTGAACCTGGGAAGGGTGGTCAAGTCGTTAGTGCAACAGTGTCCGAAGCAAACGTGCCCATGTTCGAGCCCAGTCCGAGGCAAAATTCTGGAAAGTACGTGATGAATTCAATATAGGGACGAAAAAAGTCTACTGGCTGAATTGCCATTTCTACATTACACAACGCTTAATTTATATTGATAAATTTATGTAAATAATGGGCCAGGTGTTTATAGTAAGATTTATTTAAGACGTGATACAGTGAAAGCCGCAAGCAAGCTGTATTGCTGATGTTGCCTTGCCCTAATACTGACTTGGCCCTAATGGTGTTGTGTAGAGGTTTAGTTTGCCTCACTTCTGTGAGTTATCCTGATAAATATACTCATAGTAACTAGGTCCTCTTCCTCTCGTTCTATCTCACACACTCACTCCCACTCTCTCTTAAATCTCACTAATAATTTTTGTCTAAATTCCTATTTTTTCGTTTTATATATATAATTTTGCTTCTTATGGTTACATGGCAGTGAAACATTATTCATTTTTGGCTTTTGTATGGCTGTACATGATGATGATGATGATGATGATGATGATGATGATAATGACGATAATAACAAGATCGCAACATTGATGTAAGTAATTGTCATCACCAGTCGCGCAACCAATGTTAATATCTGATGAATAGTTGATTGAACGTTAAACTACTTGTTAAAAACGCTCAAATTCAGTCGGTTTTGATATTTTGGCCACCCTGTCGCTAGATTTAGTCGGACTCAAATTCTATTAAAAATATTAATCAAAATAGATTGTATTATCGCCACCGTGTTTGTTCGGGACAATTGGTAGGTTGGTAAAATCTTGAATTCTTTACATATCCAGATTCACCGATTTTTGGCCTTGATTGATGGGTTCTCATTTGTCCCTTCATTTTGAAGCCCTTCATCAGCTGCTTGTCTGAAAATGACGTTGAAACCAGATTTTCCAATTTTTGAGACTTCATTTCCAGTCCCATCTTCAGGTTTGACGCCGTACTTGTGGCAAATGTGATATCCTCATTCAAGACAGATCTATAATATTTATTTTAATTCCTAAAATATTTAATATTGTCCGCCCTAATATCCGGTCTTCATACCTATTCTCTTATACTCAAATATAAACACAAACTTATGCACGTCACTAGCCTCCCCATGCAGACAAACAAATATTTACACACATGTGTACTCAACTAAAGAGACATTAATAGAATAACTATAAGCAAACTCTATGGATTGACATAAATGCCTATCCATGATGTCTTGTTATTTTAATTACTGTTCCGGACGCGTAGAATGATCAAAAAATTGTTTTAAATTTTAATCATATTGTAGTAATCTTTAAATTCCCAATTTACCTAATCTCATCCTGTGTGCAATAGGTTGTAGAGAGAAAGGTTAGTAAAAATTTTGAATGAATATAGTATTATTCCATCGTTTAGGAAAAACAGAATAAGGAGCCTACACTAACGAATCGTATCTAAACCAAAATACACATTTATACTCATATTCAGTATAAATTTAATTTTTTCAATTAAATACCTGTGTCCAAACCATATACTTATCTATGAATATATAAAAATTGCATGTAAGCAACAAACGGTTCCCCACGAATAAATTTGGTTATATAATGTATAAGCAATATTTTTATTTTTTATTTAAATTTTATTATTTACTTTGTGTTATTTTTGTATACTCACATCTTATATATAAATATCCATATATATATCGACGTCTACAGGCTATAATTTTATAAATATCTATATATCCATCATATATATATATATATATATATATATATATATATATATATATATATATATATATATAGATGTATACATCATGTATTAAATGAATATTATATAAGCAACATTGTGAGTCCCACAACGGATAAATTATATCAGCCATAACACATTTGTTAATATTTAAATATCTATATATATGTCTGTATATGTATATATATATATATATATATATATATATATATATATATATAATTATCTATAAGCAAAAAAATTCGTACTTTGAACTTCAAGTACTTATTATTCACACTAAGTTTATAATATATCTACTTTACATACATATTATTTTATTTATTCTAACATTTATTATGAATATACAAATATCCATATGTATGCAGGTCTACACACAATGAATATTATGTATATCTAAATCAGCATATAAGCAACCATGTGAGTTACCTCACATTTTATATAAGTATTTAAATATTCTTCCACATGTATATTGCAAATATCAAAATAAGAATTAAGCAACCAAGTGAGTTCACCCAAAATCTAATATAAATATATAGAAACATTCATATATATGTCTCTGCAATATATATATATATATATATATATATATATATATATATATATATAATGCCTGTATAGATAAACATTTAAGCAACCATGTGAGTTTCTCTCACATCTTATATAAATTGAAAATATTCATCTATATCTATTTATGTGTACAGGCCATATATAAACTGCATATATAAATAAACATATAAGCAACCCTGTGAGGTATTTACAGATCTTATTTTAATATTTACGTTTCCATCCATTAACAAAGTCATATAAGTGCATACACGTGTATAATTCATATACTATATATATATATATATATATATATATATATATATACATATATATAAATAATTTATTTATATGTAAATCAACATATAAATAATTACGCAAGTTCCCCAGAAAGCACACGATTCACTACAATTATAAAAAAATTACCTCTTTCTAACTTAAACGAAATTGCTCTGTTTACTATCTCAAATTCGTAGTCGCGGTCTCTTAGTTGGATTTATTCTAAACTCTGATTCTTCCAATCTACGTTTCCTTCCATTCGAGAAGCCTTCATTAAATATGGGGCCTAATGGTTTTTCTATCGATGACACATTCATGAAGTTCATTCCTGATTTCACTTCAATAGATTACTTAATCAACCCGGTTAAACTATTTCGATTATATAATGCAATTCGTTTACAGCTATCCCAGCTTATTTGATGACCTGTCTCCATTGAGTGCTTGGCTAGATCTGATCTATGACTAATTCCATATTTGCATTCAGTTTTATGTTCCTCTCTACGTACCTTTATTGGACGCACATATATACCTGTGTTTGTAACCTTTTCAAGGTATCTCATAAATCCATGATGTGTTGAGGAGTTATATTTTCTCTTTCTGATTCGATTGCTTATTGCATAATTTAACTGATTTTATTAACATTGTCCTTATGTTTTATTTCGTTGCTACTGTCCTAATTTTTCTACATAATCTGGAATCTGGTAGAACCAGAGTTCTGTGCGTATCTTCAGTTTGCTTTCTTAATCCTTTACCTGTATTTCTTGGTTTATTTTTCCATTAAATCACCGTAGCGTCTTGTTTATGATTTTATCAAATAATTTTGCCAAATCTGTGTTAGAACATAGAGATGGAAAATATAAGCCGAATTATGAATGGAAAAGATTGAGATCGAATTTATTATCTAATAAAGTAATATGCCTTAAAGCAGATAAATGTGGAGCAACACTGCTAATGCCTCAGAGGGATTATAATGATGAGATTTAGATGAAATTAAATAATCAATAAGTTTATCATAAAATACATAAGGAAACAACTGATAAGTTAAACTGAGAGGTTATAACTTTAATTAATTAAATGATTGGTTTTGGGTAATTAGGTTCAGTGCTTGGAAAATCATTAATACTAGGTGACGCTCCCTCACAGAATGTATTGTTTAGTAAAGATTCATAAACGAGATAATCCAATTCTGTTAATTGTGAATTTTCAGAAATCTCCAACTTAAAGAATGTCCAAATTTCTATGCCATAAAATAAAATTACACCTAATTTATAGATTATAAATTAACGAATACTTAACTTCACTGACATTATTGGTAAATGTAAATTATTAGAGAACGATAAAATGGCAAGTCTGGATGTGGTATCTATGTATACTAACATTCGGGTGCAATTTGCATTTAAGTGTGTCCAACTTTGTTTAACGGAATACCCTGAAATTTTAGAAGGTATTAAAGTGATGTTAAGGAGTATTAGGGAAATGTTTAATATGTACATGTCCTCTTCAGACTTTATATTTAAAAATTAAATTCTACGTACAAGTTAAAGGTTTTCCTATAGGACAACCATTATCGGCCCCAGTCGCTAATATTTACATGCATTATTTAGAAAAAATCTCTTCTTCAGATGTCCCCTCAAACCAGACTTTTATTTAAGGTTCTTAGACGACATCTTCTTAATATGGAATCATGGGGATGAGGAGTTGGAGAATTTTCTGTATTTAGCTAATCCACTGGGAAAGGTAAAATTTACATTCTAAAATGAAAGAAAAGAAGAATTGTCATTTATGGATATAAAATTAAAACGAATGGGTCAGATATTAGAAAAATATATTTTTAGAAAAGATACTTAATCTGGCATTCTCCTGAATAACTGCTCTTATCACTCGTTTTGGATGAAAAAAGGCGATCTAAAATCCATTATAATAAGTCTTAAAAGAGTGGATTTAAATTTAGGGACAATGAAATGATGAAATTGAAAGAAATGTTCAGGATAAATGGTTATCCGGAAAAATTAATCGATAAAAACATAAACGAGAAGCTATGGCGATTTAATAAAAATAAAAAAACCAATAAAACAAGTATGGGATTTAGAAAAGCAATGTAAAGATAAACAAAAAACTCTGGTTCTACCAGATTCCAGATCAAGGATAAAAATAAAGCCATTAGCAACGAAATACAACATAAGATCAGTTACAATAAGCAATAAACTAACGAATCAGAAAGGAAAAATAGAGCCTTCTCAACCCATCAGGAGTTTGTGAGATACCTTTTAAAGATTGAAAACTCCGGTATATAGGTGAAGGCATGCGTCTAATAAAGGTACGTAGAGGGGAACATAAA
This sequence comes from Eudiplozoon nipponicum, assembly GCA_029291075.1. Lineage (NCBI taxonomy): Eukaryota > Metazoa > Platyhelminthes > Monogenea > Mazocraeidea > Diplozoidae > Eudiplozoon > Eudiplozoon nipponicum. The sequence goes on from JAQBSW010003699.1 coordinate 74,336, forward strand.
GCTGAATGCAAATATGGAATTAGTCAAATATCATATCTAGCCAGGCAATCAATAGAGACAGATCATAATATAAACTGGGATAGCTATAAACGGATTACACTATGTAACTAAAATAGATAAACCAGGTTGATTAGTGAATCAATTGAAGTAAAATCACAAGTGAACGTCATGAATGTGACATCTATAGAAAAGCCATTATGCCCAATATTTAGAGAAGCCTTCTAAAATGGAAGGAATAGTAGATTGGAGGCATCACAGTTAATAATAAATCCAACTAAAAGACCGCGACTCTGAATTTGAGAGAGGAAACGGAACAATTTCAATTGAGTTAGAATGATGCAATTTGGCCATAGTTGCAGTGAATTGTATGGGTTCGGGATAACTCGCATAGTTACCTATATGTCGATTTACACACACACACACATATATATATATATATATATATATATATATATATATATATATATAATGGATTTACACGTGTATGCATTTAATTAACGATATTGATGGATGTAAATGTAAATATTTAAATAATATCTAGAAGGACCTCACATTGTTATTTATATGCTTATTTAGATATGCAGATTACATATCGTCTGTACACGTATATATATATATATATATATATATATATATATATATATATATATATATATATATATAAACGATTCTATATATTCATATATGAAGTTGAGTGAATTCGCATGGCTGCTTAAATGCTTATTTAGATATTTGCAATATATACGTGGAGGAACATATAGATATTTATATAAGATGCGAGGGAACGTACATGATTGGTTATATGATATTCATTTTATATATGGTGTATTCATGTATATATATTTTTTTTATATGATGGATATATAGATGTTTATAAAAGATGTGGGAAAAACCGACTTGGTTACTTATATTATTATATATATATGCATATGATATAGTGTGTAGACGTATATATAGATGAATATTTACATAACATATGTGGGTATGCATAAATATAAATAAGTAAATAATAATATTTAAATAAAAATATAAAATTATTGCTTATATATTATATATCCAAAGTTTTTCATGGGAACCCATCTTGTTGCATAAATGTAATTTTTATATATATATATGTAAGAACAAAACAACGTACTCCATGGAATAACATTTATTAATAAATCTTATTTCTACCAGTATCTACAGCCATTGTTCTGGATTCGTTAGTATATTCGTTCATCCAATCTCACTGTACATTTGTTGTAACCAATCTCCTCTTCGTTATTCTAGCCTTTGTTTTGCGCAATTTAGACCACTACTTTTGTGCAATTTAGACCACTCCTTTTGCGTAACGTCATTTGGTGTGTCATCGCTTTCATTGTAATTGCGTCCGTAATTGATGTATGTGTCGTATTTTGCGAAGCGTTGGCTATTTTTAAAGGCATGTCAGTTATGTCTTTGTTCCAGTCCAATTTAATTTCTTTTTGAATTATTTTCTGCACGTTTAAGCAGGGCTTCAGCTTATTAATTGCAATAGCTTCAAAAGCCAGAAGCATTTTCTCTGTTTTTGCCTTGTAGAGAACTGAAAAATTGTTACTACTAACAGCATGACCTGTGAGTAGTACATGTTCGCAAATTGCTGATTTTTGTGCAGGAGCTGCACAGATATGTATATGATTTGAAAACAGGTATTTAAATGAAAGGATTAAAATTATACTGGATATGATTATAAGTGTGTATTTGGATGATATTCGATTCGTTAGTGTAGGCTTCCTATTCGGTATTTCCGAAACGATAGAATAATACAAAATTCTTTCAGCAGTTTGACTAATCTTTCTCCCTATAACCTATTGCACACAGAATGAGATTAGGTAAACCGGGAATTTGAGGATTACTGCAATATGATCAAAATAAAAAAAATATTTGTCCATAACAACAATTAAATAATTCGAGACATCACGGATAGGCCTGTATGTCAATCCAAAGGGTTTGCTTATAGTTATTCTATAAATGTCACTTTATTAAAGTATAAATATGTGTATATAGTTTTTTGTGTGCGTGGGAGGGAGGGTGACAAGGATATATTTTTATATACATTTGGGTATAAGAGAATAGGTATGAAGACCGGATATTAAGGCAGACAATAAAAATACTTTAGGAATTAAAATAAATTTAATAAGATCTGTCTTGAATGGAGATATCCCATTTTGCCGCAAGTATTTTTTTTCCTGTGAGTATGATGTCCACCCTGGAGATTGGACTCAAAACATCGGAAGATGTTTGGAAAATCCTGTTCCGTCGTCATTTTCAGACAAACAGCTGATGAAGGTCTTCAAAATGAAGGTACAAATGAGTACCCATCAATCAATGCCAAAAATTGGTGCATCTGAAAATGTAAGGGATTCGAGATTTTACCTACCTACTAGTGCTACCAATTGTCCCACACAAGAAAACGGTGGCGAGCATATAATCTAGAAAGACAGCACTGCGCAATTTACATCAACATTTTATCAAAGTAGTTGTCTCAGAAATAGTTACAAATTCTTTCATATCTCTATTCTTAGGAAATCATAATGCCAACCGATGCAGATGTTTTCCTGAAAACAGAAACATTAAAAGAAAACATATGATAGAATATATCATAGGAATTTTTTCTGAATCCGTTCAAAATATATGGAATTTCACATACATGTTTTCATTTGCTATTTTGCAGCTAATTTGGATTCTCTTCAATATGTAAGCTATTGATCTCCATTGGATATTTGAATTAGAGCTTCTGATGAATACGTTAAAACATTGAATGCTAAGATAATCTGAAGGCTTCACATGGCATATTTTCAACCGTTTACTTCACATCTTTATTTCTTACTTTAGTACACATACCGAAAAAGGCGAGAATTTAGTGCAAAAAGTTAATAAATATTCGCAACGCCTAAGACCAACATGTTACTCGTAATGTTAGCGGAATCATAAACGACAAAATGAAATTGTTTTAGACTGAATAAGGATTCTGACATTTTCACACTAATGGATCTATTTTGACACGCATGGATAAGCTGATTTACAAAGAATTTTGCAACACTGTTTTAACTGCGGGTCAACCAGTAGCGTGTAGGTTTAACAATGTAAACAGCCAATGTTCGATATTGACAGGTTTTGGATGGTTAGTTCGAACCTATGAGCTGAATGTATGCTATATAGGCTCTAACTTATGGAAAGGCTAACCAAGACACATTAGTTAGTATATAACTGAAAATTCCGTGTAGTATGTGGCAGGGTGGCTCCGTGGTTAGAGCACCAGATTCCGAATCAAACCAGCCCAGGTTCGAGCCATGTACGTGGCAAATTCTGGTCAGTACATGATGAGTTCCCAATAAGGACGAAACCGGTCTACTGGGTAAATTGCTTTTTCTACACTATACAATTCTTAGTTTATACTGACTAAACGTAAGAACTTAATGGTTCTGGTGTTTATATCAAGTTCGCAACCTTGATTATAGTAAATGTTGGCACCGTTTGCACAGGGTAGCAAGCGCCACTGCAAATAACTATTTTTTATCACATTTACGGTAAGCTGGATATTATATTTGCGCTATTAACACCAACTCAGTTAAAGTGTGTTCAATCCGTATTGAATTGCACTGCTCTCTCCTCAGTTCAATATAATTTTTAAAGATTGTGTGGGTTTACTCAGCTCATTAGTGATTTCGCAAATATCAGCTTATATGATTTACTGAATACAGGGAAGGGGCGGGCGGAGGACGTGGAGGTATCTGTTTAATATAAGTGTGTTATAAATATTATTCATGTCATTCTTTATAATTTTCTATAATCATATATTATACACTCTATCAAACAGTATTATATCAAATATTTAATTTTTGTCAAAACATGCCATGTTTTCCTCCGATATGTTGGACATAAATGGGACCTTTTGCTCATATCATTAGTAAACATGTTTGCAAAAAATTTATAAAATTAATATTCTCTGAAAAAATTGCAAAAGACTGCGACGTAATAAACATTATAAGGGGAAAAACTATTGGATAACTTACACTAATAATAGGGCTGATACAGAACCAACGTACCGGCCAACAGTCTACATATACAGTTAGATACTGCTTGTGGCAGATAACAAATATATGCAATTGTTTATTAAGCGTTGCGCATCAAGTAACAAATTGTGGATTTGACCGCATTTTTCTTGTGCGGGTCAAATCCACAACAATAAGGACAGCACTGCACAACGAAATTCATCTTTTAAAAAGTAACAAATTAGTTCAAATATGACCAGAAAGATAAACCAAAGGCAGTGTAAATGGTAGGTATACTCTCATGTGCACATTCGATTCGTGCTTACTGGCAACTCATCAACAGGAGCCGGTGATACCATAGCCCTTCGCCCACTATATATATATATATATATATATATATATATATATATATATATATATATATATATATATATATGTATATATAATTATAATTAGGAATACAGAACACATTAATAACAAAGTGGATAAAGGCCATTTATTTCGTGAATACTAATCATCTCTTATACAATCATACATATTTATACATTTTGGGTTTTCAATTGATTATGCTAGTGGTAACAAATCTGACTCGTTTTTACTTCTGTTTCTTGTTTTGGCTAGTTGGTGAGTGTGTATGCGTTTGTGTTTGTGTGTATGCGTGTTTGCATGTAAATGTCATTCTCG